>DWME01009173.1:0-11106 GCA_018244795.1 Parelbella ahira ahira | reverse complement strand
AGTACACTCCCACGTTTCACCAGTTACGGTTATGTCCCGTGGAATAGGTGGTGAGGTGACCGAACACGATTCCAAACTCCGAATCACTACTAGAAATTCTGAATTAGAAATATCCAATAACACCCGATCCAGGATTTGAACCCAGGACCTCTCGATCGGCAGTCGCTCTTGCAACCACTCGACCAACGAGGCAGTCAAAAAACATAAAAATTATATGTAGATACCTATTTTATTTTTAACAAATACGATTGCGATGAGCTTGTTGCCAATAAAGAAGGTATTCCATAAGCCCTGAAGGAATGGATTATCAGATAATAGATATACTTATAGACATGGTCACGTCTGATGCAGCGGCAGCTTCGGTGGTGCAGACATGTGTCCCGGATGGCGGAGCAGAGAATCGCAAAGCGCATTTTTTACACGGAAATTGAGGGGGACAAGAGTAAACATAGCGGACAACTCCTTGGATTTAAAGACCTCTTGAAGCGACACATGTAGAAGTGCTCTATAGCAACTTCAAATTGGGAGGAGCGAGCTGCCAGGCCGACTGACTGGGGACCCTTATTAAGAGGCGAGTCTCGATTTTTGTGACAAAGAGGCGCTTCGAGTTGGATGCCAAGCGCGACAATTTAAAATCCCGTCCATTTGCTGATTTTATTTATAATTGCGTTTACAATGAGATCACATGCCCGCAGTGTGCGAGAATATTCACGAAGAAGATTGGCTACATAAGCCTCATGAGAGCACACAAACGGAATCGGAGATAAAACAGATGTCATGGCCGAAATCAGTCGAACTATTACAACACTACGTGTAGGCATCGACAAGGTATTTACAATGGCATATAATCTAAAAAAAAATTACCTACGCTGGCCGAGCGCGGGAAAAAGATTATCATAAAAAGAAAGAAAGGTAAATCTTAGTTTTTGAACTATTAGTGGTTTTACAGCACTTTATACTCGTAGATTTCATTTTTTAAATGTAAATTTTTAAACATCAGTTTGAATTCACTAAAATAGATCAATATAAAATCATTTGATTTTGATTAAGAGTCGCTTAATAACTAATACTAATAATGCTAACTTAATCAATAATAATTAATACTAAAGTAATATAAAACTTACTCCATTAATTACACTAACATTACACGCTTAAATATGCAATAATAATACTAAATCATAAAAAGTTATATCACTCTGGTTACTAGGACAATAATAAATTACCGTTTTTAATCTTAAATTAGATAATATTCTATAGATTTGACTATCAAGCGACACACAGCTAAATTTACTACTAAAGTAAGCTAAAACACCATTATATGTCAGTAAGTAACACTTTCGCGTGCCAGAACGGACGAACATAAGTTCTTTCGCCGAGTCTTGCAACATAAGTGAAATCTCTCGACCACGCTAAGTGTGAACTTGAACTAAAAGTTTGGAACCTCAAAATGTGGTCATGTAATAGTTTATGTAACACTTATAACGATCGCCCGAGGACCGATGTGGGTGAAGGTTTAGCCGCTGTTGGCTTTTTATAAGTTTTTTTTAACGTCTTGCTAGAGGGACATTCTTTGGATGTCAGCTATTTTGCTCGCTTAGTTTTTATATTTCGTTGTAGTGAAAAAAGTGTTTGTTTACTATGATTATAACAAATAGTTCTAACAAATCTATTCTTGTGGCTTTATATGTGAGGAATCATGTTTAATGAAAACAAAAGCATGGACATGATGTACTTTTTATATTATATTATAAGAGAAACAGAAACATTCAGCCAGTATACATAAATTATAGATATTTATAGCGCTTTTTCGTCAAGTATTTCGTCATGTTATTTCTCTTCTTTCTTCGTTACCAGTTATCATTCAATTACTTGACACAGATTTCTTCGTGAACATGGAGAATCTTAAACCGTATTTTAAAACGCTGGCTTGGGTATTAGTTCATCCTGACGAAACGCTCGTATTCGGTATTAGTGACTAATTATTTATTAGATTGTCTTTAACCGAATTTAAATTTGATATGACGCGGTTTTCCTGTATCACTACATCACTTAGTTTCGATTCCCTCGAATACTGTAGGTTAATAATATGGTTACGACGCACGAACGTCAATAAATGTTTATTTATATATGTTTGTTAATCGTTACAAAAACTAAAACATAATTTGGAAAAAAATTAAAATATATTTTATTTAATTAGTTCCTTAGATTCACTCAGAATCTATTGACAATGCATTAGTTAGGTTAAGAGTTTTGCTCTATTGGCTCCCCATTTTCATATTCACGTTGAAAGGGTTTTTGCTAACGTTGTTTTATGATTACGGTGTCCATATCACATTATCTAACAGGTCAAGAAGGAGGCAGAAACTGAGAAAAGACGCTACACGCGGCTACGAAATTTCCAGTCGAAGCAGTCATGTCCTCTCTACATTCAATACACTTTGTTTTCTTTCATCTGGATACGTAGACGTTTTTGTGCCTCAGGTCAGTGACAGCCAATTGGTCCAGAGTTCAGCCTCTCACGGAGGTCCTGGGTTCAAATGCATTGCGCACCACTCCTTAGAAAAATGTGCGTTTTAAGATTAAATATCACTTGCGATAACGGTGACAGTAACCTTAGAACTTACATTTAATAAATCTCTACTCGTATGTCATGCGAATTCTGCCCACAAGCATTTGGTTAGCCTGGAATACTATGAGCTCAATCTTCTCATCCTCAAGCCTTAAATCCTCTCATATCATCGAGAGGAGACGCGTGACAAACAGTGGAATGTTAAAAGGGTTGAAAAAGGCCCAGGGCGTGACAATCTGCACAGGTTGTTTTTGCCCACAGATAAACTATTTGCCTCATAAATCTATTGTCTTAAAGACATGACTGCCTCGATGGTCGAATGGTTGCAAGCAAGATTACCGATCGGGAGCTCCTGGGCTTAAATCCCGGGTTGGGTGCTATTAGATTTTCCCAATTTAGCTCACAGGGGATTACAGGCGTGACGCTATGTTTAAAATATTACTGATAACAGACATTATTTTTGAGCATCCTTACAGTAAAAATTACCTTGCGGTGAAACCCCGAATGTAGCTAATGATCACCAAAATTCTTCGTTTGGAACTTAGGAAACCATGGGAACTAGAGGTATGAATATCGATCTATTGACATTTGACTGTTTTTTTTCTGTGATATTCAATTCAACAGACGTAGTACACAATATATTAATGTTTTATTCACTATAAGCGATTTACACAGGATGCATTGTCAATAAATTCTCTTTGTTTCTTTTGACGCACTTGTCTATACTCGCACTTATGACCTCTATTATATTGTATTTTACCATGGTAAAAAGTTTGGGATTTAAGGTTTTTTCTTTTGGTTGAATAATTACCAGCAAGATTTTATTTAACCTACCAGTTCATTTTTATTTAAAAATATTTGAAGCAAATAATTTACAAATAACACAATATATTTCTTATTGCATACTACATATAAGAAATGTACTTACATAGTATGTCAGAAACAAAAACTGTCGACAGGAAAATGAATATTTATACAGTTATAACAAAGTTTTCTTGCAGAAAGCACTACTGTGGGTAGCTTCTGTAGATAAGTCGAGGCCGTCAGCATACTCAAGATAAGTAATCATATTGATATAAATATATATATTTTTTATTTAAACAATTGTATCTGGATGATTTATTTTAAATATAAATATATAAATCATGTACGTACATATTATATTTTTTTCAACAAGCCTCTCCCAGCTCCGCAGTCATCGTGTCGCCGTATAAAGTATTCAGGTCTCGTGCGCTCCTCACAAGGTTAGTGAAATGGGTTGAGTGAGGAAATATACGTACGCAGGCGTTCTAGATGCTTCCATTGCATATCTGGGACATCGGCTGACTATACCTTCTTATATCTACATATATATAATATGGCAATAGGCTCACCACCTATTCCATGGGACTTATACGTAACTGGTGAAACCTGGGAGTGTACTACACTCCTCTGCCTACCCCTTCGGGGATTACAGGCGTGGTGTTACGTTTATATAATATCAAAGAAGCTTTCTTAGTCTTCAACGGGACGATTGCTACTAGAATTCGCGGCGACATGACCAAATCCTTTCCCCCTTCCCTCAAACCCTTCATTTTCCGCGTAACTCCTAAAGGTGACACCCAAATCTTTTTTAAAGCAATAGCTTGTCATTCGACTGTCATCTCACCTGATGGAAAGGGAGATGTAGCCTTGGATGTAGAAAGCTCGTCTAGAAAGTGTCTTTTCACTCTTGTCTTGAATAGTTCCAGGTTAAGCTAATCGGGAAAAATAGACGCCGACAGTTACACTCCCTTGCAGTCTGTAGCAGAGACGATTTAGCGAAACAGTTTGTTCTGCTCGGAGACATGTCTACAAGATATGGATCTCATATTAATTATTTATTTTTTGATACTAGGCCTGATTTGAGAATATGTAGAGCCTATCGCTGTCCTACCAGGTGGTCAGATCACCTTACAAACCTAACTGGATGCAGCTGGATTCAAAAGACCAGGTACCGATTGGGGGAGTTTTATGTCCAGCAGTAGACGTGTAGACGCTGATAGATCGATGGGTATCTTATATTTAAGAAAGAAGGACAAAAGGAAGTAAAACACCAATATTTCGTAACTCATGACTTACACTAATGTATATATTAGTAATACACAAACATTACACACATACATAGATGTATTTCGCAGTCGACTGTAGGAATGGTGTATCTTCGGATGCTTCAGACTAATATAATTCTATTTTTGAATGAATGAGTATTGATCCAAGTACAAATAGGCTAGCGTACCTCTTAAAGGTACTAATTTTGATTACCTAAAGTCACTCCAATAATTTAACCACTCATGTTTTAGGCAAATTTTGAATAAATTACGCTAAAATGCTCTTGAACGTTGAAACCTTATTTACCTGTATTTATAAATTAGCCCATATATGGAAATTACTAGAATATTCTAGACGGTGTGTTATATTGTGGTGTATAATTGGTGATTTCTGGATTGTAATGTAGCGATATCTAGTTCAATTAATTCTTGTACAGCTCCTTGTGGGCAAATGAAGATCAATTAAATGAATGTCATTAAAACCGTCTTAAATTCTCTACCATTTCTCTACAATATACCTAGTTTGATAGATTTTCTACATTCAGTGCGTGGACTGGGAAAATGCAGGAATATTATAATGAAATTAATTAAAATGTTTTCTTTACGTTATAGCAGAATGATTAATAAATTAAAAATTAACGATTGAGGATATGATGTTTGGCGCTCGGTACTCTCTACCTACTCCGTAAAGAACTTAGCTTGGTCATATAATAATAATGCAACTATTGGACATAATATAGTAAGTACACTATAAGAAGGTTTCGTACCTACATTATTTTAAAATCCCAGCTGCCCCTTACAATGTCTTTCTAAATGTTCGCGTTACAATACCTATTGTTCACAAAAATACAATGTTGGTTCGAGCTTCTAGAATATGATGACGTTTCGAAATGTTCGAAATTCAAATTACAAAAACATAGTTGACAGAGAACGCATAACTTCCCTTACATTGGTGATTTGTGGTCGAGTGCGGCTATTTTCCTTTTACGGCGCAAAACTTATGTCACACACCAGTTCGAAGAATGCAGTATTGCAATATATGCTCAAGGTTCCGCACATAATATACATAGAAAGCGGAACACTGGCACAGCAAAAAAGTACAAAAATATTTTTTTTTCATCTGCCTAGCACGTTTTTGTCTTGACTGCCAATCGTAAATAGAGTCAAATAAATATAAAAAAATACAGCCATAGGTTTATTAAAGGTTTGTTTATCATTACCGTATTTATTTCAACCTATACAAGTCCATTGCTGTGTTAGCAAAACATTACCAAGCTATATAGATATTATCAAAATAACAGTGAAAAAAATTGTTAAAAAAATTGATTTGATATCAAGGTAGTACCTACATGATATATGCCATGGAATTAAATATTATACAATTGAATGCAATGTCACCAAAACAAGTCGATAGAATAAACACTTTCAGTGTATCTACGTACCTATGTACCTATATCTTTTTTAAATCACGCCCGGAGATATATGTTTTTGATATAGCATACAGGCAGATAGCCTAACGGCAGTTAAATAACGAAAATGAACTGAACACAAGTACAAAAAAATCCATATCCAAAAATTTATTTACTATAACTAAAGATGTTACGTTTTTTTGTAAGTCAATATATACATACATAGATTAAACAGCGTTACAATCATACTAACAAACATATTAGTAAATTCGATTTCAATTCACTACAAATTATTTCGGCGATTACCTGTGTGTAGTATCTTTATAAGTCAGTAACGTAACGTTATGCCTATAATCTCCGAAGGGGTAGGCAGAGGAGTGTAGTACAACCTCACATTTCACTAGTTACATTTACGTCCTATGGAATAGCTGGTGAGCCTGTTGCCAAACACCGGGCACCCAATCCAATAGTATCTAAATGACCCGGGATTTAAACCCAACTCCCGATCAGCAGTCGGGCTTGCAAGCACTCGACCAACGAGGGAGTCATTATCAAGTAAGTAATTAGAAATTCATATATGTACTCGTAAGTAGTTTAACAGTTATCTAGCAAAACACGGGGACTAATTTCAGATCAGTTTACCTTTTGGAAGGTTTCCAAAATAATATTATTATTAAAGTTATATCATATATTTCACTGCATAACAACTCGGCGATGGCCATTTAATGTAATTTAACATATTAATATTTCAGTTAAATTGTTCTAATCTAATCAAATGACTTGGAATTATTATTTCAGGCTTGATATTGTCAAGTAATTAACACGATTCGAACAAACTATTTAATGTGTCATTCGGAATAAGTAAAACCAGCCAGTCTTCTATGACGATTCTTCTTAAAATGGGACATCTAAGTGGTGAGACGTGGGAGCGCACTCTGCTTAACCTTTCGGGGAAATACTCTCTACACTCTTCACAATTATAAATTACTAGATTAATGCGACTAGTATCTGATATTTGATAGTTATTCAAAGTTTATATTCCTACGCTCAATCCATGTAACATAATGTCACCCCTGTATTTCCCCGAAGGAATAGACAGGACAGCTCAGTAGGTACACTCCCACATTTAAACAATTATGTTATACATCCTTATGTGGGTGTACTACACTCCTCTGCCTACTCCTTTGAGGATTACAAACGTGCTACTACGCTATACGTCCTATATAACAGAGAGTGAGTGTATCAATGCGATGCTACCCTAATTTTAATAGTGCAGGCCACAAACAATCGAACGTTCAGAATTTTAAAAAAAATCCATGTATAAAAAAAACGGCATTAGGTAATCTGTTATGTGAGCTTGTTTAATTATATTATACAATTTTATTACGAACGCAACCTTAAAAAGTGGAACGTGTACATAATTTACGAGTATGAATATTTTTTTTCTATGTCATCATAGTTTAAACAGTAGGAGAAAAGAATTAGCTGTAAATGAGATTCTGTTTTAATGTTACACTACAGCAATGCATAATATTGTTAATAAAACACAATGCCTTTATTTTAATGATTGTAATAACATCATATTACGCCCGTATTCTCTCCAAGACGTAAACAGCGATGTGTTCCCAAGATTCACCGGTTATGTCACACGCGCTACCATGGAATAATTCATGTTATTACAATTTCATCACACCTAACGGGGTAAATGGAACGCATCAAATCCCAAACATCTTTAGCCATACGCACCAGCCATACTTCTTGTTTTATAGAAGTTTAAATGTATATTTTTATGAAACAAAATAATAAAGTTGCATTCCATTTAACTTTAAATTTTGCAACTCGTGTCCGAATACTATGGTGATATAAAAAATAACGGCCCCTGTTAATCTAATGCTTATTGGTATCTTCCGCCCGTGAACAAAGGGGAATAAGGGAATCATGTCTGTAAGGTTATGGATTGTATTTGGCACTCAGTGCACTCTGTCTATCTTATGAGGAACCTGGCCTGACTATACAGTTACAATAATAGTAAAGTTAGGGTGCTTTTAAAGTATTATTTATAAGTATATTTACTACGGGAACAAGAGCTGAAGATTAACCTCAGTGGACGGAACTAAACAGTCTTTGTTGTGGACGGAAATGGGCTGATAAAGATGATGGAGACAAAAGCAGTGAAATGCATAAATATATTTTCTTCTTGTAGGTCAACAGATTTTTATAAGTAAAATTAATACTACAAAAGACGGACAAATTAATTGAATTAATTATAGTTTATTAATTTTATTTTTAACAAGTTAAATTATAAATAATTAATATACGCAATGTGTGTTAATGGATTTATTATATTTATTAAGTAATACAGGAAAGTGCATATATCTATATAATAATTTCTGTTATCATAATATATTATAGTTAAGAAGACATCAACGCGTTGCGTGTTGTATGAAATTACTTCTTGTACGCCACTTTTACTTTTCACATAGCTCCAGCACAACAAAATATTATCTGGGCTATGGTTTCTAGGTGAAATTTGCCGCATTCGGTACAATACAACCTACTTAAATGTAGGTTACGTGCCAAATCTCGAGTTTCGCAAGCGAATCTAACATTGACTTGTTTAGTGCGGAAAAATTAGGCAATATAGTACATTTCATTACAAGCTGCGGACACACGCACAATCGTAGCGAAAAAACATGCATATAATGCGGAGGCCAACATATTTCCGCGTTAAGGAAGCTACAAGACCGACTTTCACATGTCTTGTTGATAAAACCCAGAAAAAAAAACCTTTCGAAACGCCGCATAAATTAAACGCCGCAGAAACAATGATATAATAACATAATTAAGGATGTTACACAATCACTCACCTAAATTAAGTCCTTGGCACAATTTAATAAAAGTCACACACTGCGCACTAATTTAAAAATTGAACACTGACACCCACTGGCTAGTTAACTATGTTCAGAAAAAACACACTGGACTGTCAAATGGAAAGCGCGCGAACGCTCGCCGCCATGGCAAACTGCAGACTATCACAACCGCCAAAATATGAGGCCAAAATGATAGTTGCATAACTGTTTATTACGGCATATTACATAAAAATCGCCGCTGGGCACTGACGATCGTATATTATGCAAAGAACGGTTGGATTTCAAGATTTTTTTTAGGTTATCCGATGCGTCGAATAGCGCGAATATATTATTTTTTAAAGCTTAGGGAGGAGCACAAGCGTTGTGCCAGTTAGAAAGTCTGAATGCATCTGACTTGAATTTATTGTAAAACATCGTTTGAAGTGAATTAAGTAATGTAATTGGATCGTCTGCAGATGTCCGAACCCCCACTGCGCAGAATTTCAGTAGTGTATTACATACGGTAGGTCACAACCGAACGTTTATGTAGGGCATTAACATTCTACGTGCGATCAATGAATGGAGGACTGTCTTTTCCGTGCGCCAATTTGCGTGACCAAGTTCGTTTTTTTGCTCGTGGAATATATTCATAAATACCGTTAGTTTTCATTATTTATTAGTATCGAGTGCGCTGCATTGGTTCGTCGCACTGCGCGTGTTAAGAAAGTGGTATTGAAATTTTAATGAGCATTCTTACATAGAGTTGGCGACATATCGAGTGCATGGAAAAATAATATTCTACAAATTTATTTTGATAGTGTGTGATGCATTCCGTTCCATTTGCTGTTTAAACAATAATTGAATTGATTTGAATAATTATTTATGAATGTTATTAAGTAGAAAAGTATTATTATTATGTGTGTTTTGTTATGTGTTGACTGCCTCGTTGGTCGAGTGGTTGCAAGTGCGACTGTTGATCGAGGGGTCCTGGGTTTCATTTCCGGGTCGGATACAATTAGAATTTTTTAATTTAAATTCTACGGTGGGACGTAAACGTAACTGGTGAAACATGGGATCGTGCTACACTCCTCTGCCTATCCCTTTAGGGAATACAGGCGTGATGTTATTTTTTTTATGCCATAGATATTCAGTAAACATGCATATATGCATGTTTTTTACTATAAAAAGAGAAGCAAACGAGCAAGTAACACTCCTGACTGGGAATTACGAGCAATAGCATCCACTTATCCAGAACAGTATCTACAGTTGAAATAGGACTATTAGTTAGTATGAGTGCATTTATTAGTAAGTATTACCTGCCTTACTAATACCGTCCTATTCGAATCGGTTACAGACGAGCTACTCCCGAGGAACTGAAATTGTGACTTTTGGTTTACGAATTTTCGAGGCTTTTATCATTCCACTGTTGCAAAACAGGTCGTTTTAGAGATTTTTTCTTGTATTGTCGTTGTACATCGTTATAAAACTCTACTCATCGGCATCGATCAAACAGAAGTCTGTGTTGTGTAGAATATCGTTCTATTGCTTATATATAGAATATAATATTATATGGTTCTCTTTTTACTAATAAAATTGTGCCACCTTGCTTTTTATTAAAAATAACTTCCGATAACTTTTCACTTGAATATTTGATCCTGGAGTAAGAAATTCTTTGCTATTGTAACCACACAGCTGACAAACGTACATACATATGTCTATATGCCTGAGCCCATAGTTATGCATATATATTTTACAACTACAAGCAATAAACTTACACTCCTGCTTATCATAACAATTAGACTCTGAATCCGAACGTCCCAAAATACGAACATGAAAACAAAACAATCGAGTACATATACAAAAGAAAAACTCCATGTAAATAAAAAATGGTGAAAACAGTGTCCAATCGGTCGTATAAAATGGTAATTTTCGAAACAGGACTAATACGTATTTTAATAGTTATTTTTTAATTAAACATATATTGTAAACATATTCTGAAGTTTCCGAAACCGGCGTGCATATACATATAAAGAATGTGATGAATATAGAAGAATCACTACAAATTTATAAGGATAAAGGTATTTGGCTCTCGGCAGTCGGCACTGTCTTCTTATCGCTTAGAAAACTGGCATGAAGACAACTATAAAAATAGGAGTGTAATACGCGCATTTAAATACGGGGTCATAAACTACTGGACTCAAAACAAATAT
>DWME01009172.1:0-11106 GCA_018244795.1 Parelbella ahira ahira | reverse complement strand
GCGCGGGGCGCGCGGGGGGGCGGGGAGGCCGCGCCAGAACTTGTGAGATGGCGGATGCTTTACGAGTGACCTCGGAACTCGCGTCCGCTAAGCGCTAGCGCTAACTGACGCTCGCTCGGGACCGGGTACGCTGGGGACCGATTAGGGCCGAATTTCGGCTCATCGTGCTAGTGATAGATCGAGACCGCTCGCCGGACGATCCGTGAAACGAATGCAAGCTGTCGGGTGCGATAATGAACAAATAATAAACAAAGGGCTTCTATGTGCATGCACGACCGCGCACGGGCGCTCGCCGCACTCGGGAGAACTAAAACAACGCTAACAACGGCTAAAAACAATCGGTAAGCCTCAAAACTACAATAAGCCCCTTCGACCTCCACCGACGTCGGCCACTGTGCGGTGCGGAATTCATGAGGTCGAAGGGGCGGTGTCGATCATCGTAAGAGCCAGCCATTACTAGGTTATGAACCACTGAGTACCTCGAAATCCTTCAGCGCAGCGGGTTCGGCGTGTCCGGGAAGGGTAGAACAGACAAAAGTAGATATTAGTAGAAGGCGGGCGAGCGCGTGACAAGGACCATCTCAAAAGTTCCTAGCGAGCGGCGCCGCACCGCGCACTCGCTCTCGGGGTCGCACATAAGTAGCACATGCACAAATTATATTCAGTATACGGAAATCAGATGGACAACAGTAATTCTTGAATGAAAATAAAATCTACCTATTACATCCAATTATTCATAGAGAAAGATAGGGCAAATAACGTAATTCGGTTGTAAGCTTTAGTCGATATGGTTGGTAACAATTTAGAAAAATGCCCGGCATAGTAGCGACAATTATATTACGTCTACATAAATAGAAATATATATGTATATAAGTATAAAAATAATAACGAAAAAGAATATAATAATTGTCAAAGAAAATGGAATATGAAATTTATGAGATAGGAAAATTTGAGTGGTCCTTGCATCTGATAATAGTGTGATTGTAAAGGATTACAAACGATTTGTAACCGTTTATTTCTTCGGGGCATCGACTAAGCCGGTTATTATAGTCAGCGATGCAGCTGATGACATAACAATTGAAATGAACGCATCTCCGTCGTTTAACGAAGCGTAGAACGTGTACAGAGGTAATGCGATGCGGTCACGTCACCGGCACAATACAAAAACATTAAAGCATATTGCCCTTGCGGGACCCTTGCACCGCACCATGCCGTCCCCATCGGATGACATTACTGTGAGAATATCAAGACGTATAACAAAATTAAGCGTTGACATCCACAATTATCTTACCTGACAGTGAAACCGAACTGTAATACCAAAACAGAATCAACAATGTTACGTTTTGGTGTTACTTCGCACTTTAGTAAAATAAATATTACGAAAAGCTAAAAAAAATACTAGTAGAAAATAAATGGGACATACCTTGCTGTGATGGAAAAGGAGGCCAACGCCTTCCATGCACACCTTGAAAATTGTGTAATGTTAGTATTTATTGCTAGAATCGTTTACTTACATCAACATAAAAAGAAAACAGCCATAGTTATAGCCTATTAAATACCCTCCAGCATATACCTATCTTCAGAAAAACATTATTTTCCTAATGACAGTGTCATCAAATACCTAAATAAGTAATAATAATAATAATCGACGCATTTGTCAATCCACTGTTGGATTATAGGTCTCCTCTCATATTGAAAGGGTTGAGGCCATAGTCTGCCACGCTGGCCAAGTGCGGGTTGGCAGACCAAATACCTACAACAACAAAATTTTAAAAATGTTGATCTATAAATCTTTAAAAATTAATAAGTTGCAAGGGACTATAGAGATGTCTTATTATATTTTCAATAATGTAAACTGAAATCCTAATATGCTTTCTATTAGCAAGACCAAAGTATTCTTAAGATTTCGTGCTGGCGGACTGAGCACTATGTTGGGATTGCGAGCTCCAGAACTCTCTTTATATCCGAGCAGATCTCACTGAAACGACTATCCGAAAGTGATAAACACCCCGCCATATAGACGGTAATTGTAAGCCTATAGTTGCCCGGTCCAGCCTACTTGTAGGCTAATTGCGTTGCGCTTCTTCGAAGGTCGACGAAGCTTCGGGCCGCAGGTCGGTGCAGTTGTAGTCTCGAGCGGTACCTGTATGAGTCCGCCCTCGCCGGTGGCGCAGTCCTGCACGGGGAACTCGCCGCCCAGCTCCGCCGCGTCCTGCCGCCGCCCGCTCCTCTCCATCGCCTCCTTGATGCAGTAGTACAGCGCCTTACACTGAACAATAATATACTATCACATACCTATTGGCAATATCGTAATCATTATCGTCACCCTATCCCGACCTCTCTAATAGTACACCTCTGTATTTGATCTACAGCTCTTCGTTCCCAACTACTAGCAACTACATCACATATTAATCACGCCAGTAAGCTGTATGACTTCCTACGCTACGTTTATCACCATTAAGTTTAAGATCATTACATATGTAGTCGTATATGATGGTAATATTTATACTCTAGATTTAAATGTTGTAAACTTTTGCTACAACGTAACACATTGTAAGTTAAGTAATTATGATTATCAACATGCCTTCTTAGTGTAATATTTATGTAACTGCGTTTGACCGCCATTCTTCCTCCAAAGGCACAAAACTCGTATTTTTGGACTGTACGTCATGTTCACCAGCCGTTCGTACCACCACCTCTCCACGATTGCTCCTGGAAAGTAAACATTTAGATGACAACTACATTTATTGTTAGATCGTCGTTTAAACATATGATTAATATAAAGGAATACATTTGAAGTTAGCCACTGAATGCCAATAATTTAAATTTTCCCAAAATAATAGTTAAAGGTATAATACGAGTACGTTTGATAAACAATGTAAAAATAATGGCCCAATATTTGCAGTGTGGTTTAAGTGATGCGAATTTTATTATTTTTTTGAAATTTCTTGAAATGACTGGTTGCACAAAACATGTGTACGTTAGAAAATTAATTTGAAGCTTTTCTTTTAACAGTTAACAAAGAATGCAACAAATGACAGAATTAGAGTACCTTGCGAGGAGCGCAGGATGAGCCCGTCGTCGCGCACCTCCATGAAGCGCAGCTCGCCCGCCGCGCCGCCCCCCGCACCGCCCCCCGCGCCTGCGTCGCCCTCGTGCACCGTGAAGGTCGCTCGCCGCAGCTGCCGCGACCCCAGCGGCTTCAGCGAGATGTCGTTGCCGTGCTGCAACACATGCAACTCACCATTACATAACAATATCACATTAGAACTGAATATCAAATTTCATAAAAATCTGCCAAAAAGGTTAGATATCAAAATGTATCTCATATAAACTCACCAAATTATGCACAACGTCAAGCAAGTGATTGACCTCCTGACTATATATGAGGCCGATGTGACTTTTAGCGAGCAGCCTCCTGACTTTGTTTCGTATGATATCCGGTTCCACACCAAACAGCACCATAGCCGCGGTTAAATTATACAAGGCCGTGGACAGGAGCCGGTCTTCCTCGTGCTCCAACCTCTTGCGTTCTGTATCACTGAGGCATTTATATCGTTCCATCATTTCGTTGGCTCCCTGATCCATGCCGATCATGTCTCTTTCTTGGCTCACCGCGTCCAAAAACGCATCTTCCCAAAATTGCATTTGGTCCCAAAGATTCGACCGTTCCTTCCCTTTAAATATAAGAAAAATAAGGTATTGGGTACTATTTTTTCAACTTAGACAAGTTTATATACAAACGATAAGGTGTATTAATGTACATTTATTGCATTTTATCTTACCAATAAGGCCCTGATAGAGGTAAGTTCTTGCGGTGTCAGGCGAGGTCAGGGGTGAAGTGGTGGGCACTCCCACCGTGGGTCTGTAACCGCTGACCGACGACTTGGAGGAGAACACGCTAGCCGCACGAGGCTTGTTGGCCGCGACGGGCGCGCCGCCCCGGACCTACACACCGCGCATGTTAACGAATATTTGCGGCTACGCCATTGTTTCATAAAAATGCTATTCTTAGCACTAAAATCAAAATTCCTTCTGGAAATCATTAAAGCGCGCTGTTCAATCGCACTCGCAAAATTGATAACCACATAGGTTTTAATTGTTTGATTAAACGACTACCTTAAACCTCTGTAATCTATAAACAATCCAAAACAGGGTTCCAAGTACACAGAAATCAGAATGTGCTAAGGGATAACATAGAATAGCTAAAACAGTGCTATTGAGTGTTTATAAATGCAAAATTGTGATATTATTATGATGTAAAACTTAGTAACGTAATGCTTAAATTGTCGTTAAAATTAAAGAAACTTTGTAAACAGTTTACCTAAAGTAGCCCTTCATACTTTTATCGCATTTTTGTTATAGGTATTGATCGTATTTTAATCAATTTCATTCCCTACCACGGATTATCTTAACAAAAATAGGCTCAGTTTGTGTATGATATTCCTGTAAGAAGACTCGTATTCGACAGAAGACTGGAGGTTGATGAATTTAAAGTTTTACATGATATATTAAGTTCTACTTACTACTACATATATACACATAAGACACTTACGTACAATAAAAGCTATCAAGCTACAGTTAAAGCATCTAGAACTTACATTGAGAAGCATGACGTCGGTATCGGAGAGGTTGGACTTAAAGGAGGCGCGGTGGTCGAAGAGCGAGGCGCGATTGGTGGTGATGGAGCCGCTGTCGTCGGCCGACAACTCCGACGGAGCCGCCTGACCAAACATACATCTGACCATCTTACCATCTAACCATCTGTGCGTCTCGGACTAGCTCGCACATTCGTACGCTTGTATCGATGTACGTAACAGGGGTCAGCGCTACGTACGACGAAGAATTAACTTTCGTTTTTATGATAGTCACATGACGGTATTACTTATATATTTATTAGTTCTTTAACACATTAATTTTTCTTATTTTATTCTCATCGAACTTTTAAACACTACACGTTATTTCCTAAATTTTAAATTAGTCTTGAAGATTGATACTTTTAATTTAATTATCACCGTCATGTCAATACCATTTGGAACGAAGGTTCACAATAACAAAAACATACCAAGGTTGCTTTATTTCAACAATTCTTAACATCAATAAATAGCATGCATTATAATATTAAACCGAGGGCCCATTGGTTGAGTTCAAAGAGACCTTTCTAAGCGTTTATCTTACAATAGAGAGTATACTTTGAAGTTTTAAAAGCCACATCCCCATCTTAAATACGAAAATCTTAGAATTTAAATGTAATGGTGACGTAAACAAAAATTAGGGAATAGATAATCAAGTTTCAAATAACTGAATTGACATCCATCAACAACATGCTTGTTCCTTTGGATACATAGAAGGTAATAGCAGATAAAAGAAAATAAACAAACGTACAAGAAATTAAAATAGTGTCCATGCAACAATGTTACGACATTGACTGATTTCCATAGAAATACATTGTTTCTCTACTTACATCTGAATCGAAGGAAGTCAGCTTGCTAAATAGAAGATTCCTTTTTTGATTCAACATGTCCTTGAACATCTCTGTGGTTGACTGTGCTTCCGTGATTTCCATTTCAGGATAATTCACCACAGGGGTATCTAAGAACGTCAAATTATTGATACTTTTCTGTGAATACATAAAGAATGCACTTAAAACAGTTCTTGACTTTTGGTTAATTTAATGCTTACAAGATCTTAATAAAAAAAGCATAGATTTCTAGTACTAGTGCACTTAGTGCTGGAACATAACATTGCACGATTTCTATGAAATGCAAAACCAAGCAATCGTTGTTTATATTTGTAAACCCTGCAATAAAAAATTATTCATACATTAATCGAAAATGCAATATTCGTAATATCGATATTAAAATGGCCAACAGAATCACATGACTACATTGTGACAGTTATTATTAAGATTAAAGAAATCAAACCTGACTGCGAGCTCTTCCTAGAAGACGGCGTCGACGAAGGCGTTTCCCCATCGTGTCGGTAGTGCTCGGTGAGCGCGGAGCCCGCCATGCCGCCGTGCTCCAAGGCCGCCAGCTCCTTGCTCCAGTAGTGCGTGTGGGCCATCTCCGCCAGTTGGAACACTGACGCCATGCCTCCCAGACCAAAGTTAGAGAAAGTGTGCTCCAGCCCGTGAACCACTGCTTGCAGCACCCTGAGCATACCCTTCCACACCGATTTGCTTACGAACTGAAAAATGTGTCGAAACGCCATTTTTAAAGAAACACATTTCCATACCACACCCTGACATATTTTGTTTCAATTATAATTTTTAAAATTGAACTACTTTAAGCCTCGTTCCACTGCACAATTTTGAACTATTCAAAGTACAATAAAACGGTTTATAGACAGATATTTTAAAAATTGCACTACATGATTGGTGGCGTCATCTTGATTGACGACGGTGTTAATTAACATGTGTAAAATCATAGTTTCTTTAAACTTTAATAACTTTATGTTAAAATATGAACATATCATCGGAAGTAATTGGGTAAGTATTCATTAAAAAGTTGTATTAAAAAAAAAAAATAACAGAATAACGCAATTTTCTGATAAAATGATAAACTACGGAACCATAATACGATAATGAAGACCAGTTGCTGGTAAATATCGTATTATGCCAAAAACAATTTTTAATGCGGCTGTAAATAAAACTTTAAAAACTATTACCATAACAACTTACAATGTCATCGACTTTCTCGTTGGGTGCAGGTTTACGGTTAAAGTTCCTATTTAGTTTGCTTAGGACCATATTCCTGTATGATTCGTCTTCCATCAGTTTCTTCAAACGATTCAGCTTCAGCCAGCCCACGCCCTCGCCTTCCAGTACGTGTTGAATAAGCTGTGAAATACTTATTTTTGTATGTACACGCAAAATAACTCGCCAAAGTAAGTTACAAGGATATGAGTCATATAATTTATTACAAAAAAAAGATTCGTACGTTATGTTACGCAAAATAATGGTATCTTCAAAAACTATAAGATTGACAAAACGGACACTCCTACCACATTTTAATCATGGATATATTATGCAACATTCGGCGACTTCATTCCTTTTTGAATGCCTTCCACTAAAACCTTGAGACGGTAAAGAAAAATACATATAGTGTTATAAACACGCGAGTGAGTATAAGAAGAAGGTAGTTACGTCATTAAGAAAGGCCTGATTCTCGGAAGAGGGCGCGCGGTGCTGCGTGACTTGCGGCGGCGGCGCGGGCGCGGCGTGCCGGATGAGCGGCGAGCGCTGCACCAGCCCGCGCGCGCCCATCGAGAACGGGCCGAACGTGGCCGCGCTCGCGCCGCCGCCCACGCCGCTCGCCGCGCCGCTCCCACCGCCCGCGCCAGTTGTGGCTTCCGCCGGCTTGCTCGGTTTGCCTTAATATAAGAAAATTTAAAATAAACAGTGATAAGTCAATAAAAGAAATTGATAACTTTAACATCTAACTGATTTTCCAATTATCCTTCACAATGCTCTCATGTAAGTGACAATGGTGTATTTTTGAGAATAAATATCTTTACACCCAACCTTACCTTTCGTGCCAAAGAAATCGCTAAACATGCTGGAGGTGGAAGCGGCCAACCCGTTGAGGTCAGAGCTGATGTTGGAGAAGAAATCGCGATGGGTAGCGGCCAGCAGCGTCGTGGTCTGCAGCGCGCTAGAATCACGTCGCTGCTGAGCGGCCCCGTTGCTTCCTTCTTGACTCTCCGTCTAGTAAAAAAAAGAACAGCAGAATGTATGTTACAGAGATAAAACAGGCACATCGCCGCCTCTTGACTTGGAACGACACCCGCTTTTACTGCTATCCACTCCTCCAATTGGAATTGATAAGCAACCTGAGCTGATAAAATGCAAAAATGTCGATGCTGTTGAAGATAATGTAGACACATGGACTTTGAGAATTGCATTAAAATCAAATGATATATTTATATCAACATGTAACTTGACGGGTTCGTACGTCGTACCGTAGCGCTATTGCACAGCTACAAGAAACCACTATTTTTACACTGATTCTTTTGTTCTTTTAGGTACCTTAACACCAATAAAATAGATAAAGTAAAGGTGTAGAAAATTACTAACGCCTAAAATTACCTTGATAAGTAATCCTTTCTTAGCGGCAGCTTCTTTAGCAGTTTTGGTAAGATCCCCAAACGTTGATTTCCCTACGTACGTAAGATCTTCAAAAGTATTCTTGCTCACAGCCGTGGCTGTCTTACTCGCTTCTAGCGCTGACTTCGACGCCTCTTGCATGCTCTTCGAAGCTTCTTCGGCCGCTTTTTTCGCGTGAAGAGTAAGCTGTTATAGAAGTAACGACGTACGTATATACATACATATTCATAAGTAACTTTAGCAAGCCGCAAATGTATCGTTAGAAGCATGTTTTATAACAGTTAAGTTCTATGAAAATGGATTTTGTAATACATTATCTTGTATATCATCAATATTTAATGCAAGCTAACGAAAAGTATTATGAACTACAGATACGCAGTGTTAGATAGTTGTAAGCTTAGCAGTATGTTATATTTATTTTTACGTGGAAATATTCAAATCAGTCTAAATTCGACTTAAAGCCAAGTGACTATGAGTCTACATTTTCGTACTGCTTGGTTTGGTTTCACAATAATTGCTGTGATTAGTTACTAAATATGAGACTAAATCTTCAAACATTCTTCCTTAAGGTCAATAACACTACAACATATGATGAATTGCCGCTAAATTACTAATCGGGTAGAATCAGTGAGGGCTAATAAAAAACCTGTTTGCGTGGAAACTACCTGATAAAATTCTCATACTCATGAACTAAAGTACTAGTAGGCCAAAGATATGATCCATTCTACAAACGCAAATCAACTCGTCAACGCGGTGATGCTATCATTAACTATGTTAACGGAGTCGTTTTATATGTAATACACTACAACTCGTTTACCTAAACGATTTACACCAATACCTGCTCGAAAGGCGCAAATAGTTTCTCTCCTTGCTGTGCCACTTTTCCTTTCTGCATATTTACAATAAAATAAAGCAAATTAAATGAACGAAATCATACATCAGGTACCATGACTATAACAAAAATTTTGTTTTATCATATAGTTGGCTGTAGTAAGAAACGTTTCATTCGTGAAATTAAATTCTCATAAGTAGTTTATTTAACAACGAATAAATGTCGATCGAATATATTGCTCGTATATCAGAAATATTTCACACCTTATCCATATGAGCCAATAAGCCTTCCTGACTGCTTTGGCGAGTAGTCTCTCTTACTAGCTCCTTGGCCTGCGCGGCGAATTGTTCCAGCAAGGACGTTTGGGACGCTTGTCTCGACACTCCTGTATTTGCACTCTAAAAAAATTAATTCAGTAATTAAATACACACATTCATTTTAGATACACATTACTTTTATTACAAATCAGCATCTGTAAGGTAACCACATGCTCAAAATATTAAAAAAAGATAAAAAAATAATAGGTGAAAAACTTAAATATAATTTGATCAAATTAAATGCTCAGCTAAATGATAGATAGTCTACTAAACTTAAGTGTTTTAAGAATTTAAAAGTACATAGAGATATTTAACATTTAACATACATTTAACATCAATACCTACTGTAAAATACTGGTCAAAAATGTACATGAGCCCGTGGAACATAGTGCTGTGATTTTTATACATTCGTTAATATGAATTCTGTAAATAAAATAAGCGAGTGTTCGGAATGGCAACTTTAGCGTACCTTAATGTGCGAATGCGCTTGTGAGTGAATGTGGGGGGGATGGGGTGATCGCGGCGACTGGGATGACTGTTGCGACTGCAGCGACTGCTGCGACAGCAGCGAGTGGTGCGACTGCGACTGGTTCGACTGTAGGGAGTGGTGCGACGGCGACGGGTGCGAGGGAGTGGCGGCACGCTCAGAGTCGCTGCCGCTGTCGCCCGCGCGCCGCCGGCTCACCACCGTCGCAGGGGTAGTCGTGGAGTTCGAGTCCGACTCACGCCCGAAGCTACCGCTATCCGTGTCCTAAACCCAACAGCTAGGTATGACGCGAGTCTACTTACAGAGTTAGCCTATGTGTAATTTACTATGCATCTGCTCTTTCAGCAAATCTACCGATTTGAATTGAAAGTTATTCCCCTCAATTTCGAAGTCTACACTAGCACCGCGCTACTGAAATTTTTTAAGAGAAATATTGTATACCTCTTTGGAGAAATACAAGCATGATATTGTGACATAAACCTCTCTAACGCAAGCCACTAAGATCGTTAATATCAAAGTTAATGATTTATAATGCTCCCTAAAAACTTTACAGAGCCTTTCAGAAAACATTTCATTTTATTGAAATGTTCACAGTACTTAAAGGGTTAAAACAAGACTCGTATTGTTTTCAAAATGAAGAGAAATACACTTCTAATTGGCAGCTAACAGCATTTGTGAACGATGAATTAAAGAAATACTGACACTTTTCTTAACAGGTTGGGCGTGTGACGTTTCATTGTTATCAGGCCTTTCTAAATTCTGTGGTGCTTCGTCCTCGGAGAGGTCACTGTGATCGGAGCTTGAACCAGAGGGAGAGGGTGACGTTGATGCTCGACCTTCCTCGTTACCGCCTTCTCCTTCCTCCCCGTACATCAGCGATGAAGGTGGACTGTACACCTGTTTAAAAGTTCATTAATAAGTTCTTAGTGAAAAGGGTACACGGCAGATTTCATTATTAATTTTTAGATTATTGAGAAAATAAGGAAAAATTATCCCACCACCATCATTCAATTGTAGAAATGATTAAATTAAATGCCCATTCTAATTTAGATAACTTACTCGTAGAAATTTCTATTTAGGGAAACCCAAAAATACTTTCCCCGGCCTGAGGATCCAATCCAAAAGCGTCAACTCAGACAAAAAATAAAATAACCCTTTTTAAAATTACCGTACCGTTTTGGGATCTAGAGAAGATGACAATGTCATAGGCACTTGCACCACCGCATTGTACGTTTCTCCCAGAACATGCTGCTGATGTTGATTTCCTCCTAAAAACATGTATATCAATTTTTAGTAAAACGTCTTGGTTTTGAAGATTGTCTTATGGTGTTTATATTGTTTTTTTATATGGTAAACAGCGTGT
>DWME01009171.1:0-11106 GCA_018244795.1 Parelbella ahira ahira | reverse complement strand
CTCCTGTGATGATTCTGTAGATGTGCCAATCAAAAGATGTACCCCGCTCTTAGGGGCAGCGGTAGGTTGGTCAAAGCCTATGCGTGCAAAGGATACTAAGTGAGCTGCGGGTATATGAAAGGTCTTATCAATTAATAAACTAACCAGGCTACATACATACATATACTCGTATCAATAGATTTAAAATAATACAAATTTTATACAAGAGCACTTATTAAATAAAAGAAAAGACAATTATCACAGTGTTTGAAATTTTGCTTAAGTGATGTAGAGTGTATTATTACTATATGAGATACTTATTTCAGCAAATTATAAAAAGAATTTAAAAAAAATCAAAAATATATGACGGTGCATGCGGTAATAAACGTAATCGTTGTTTTTATAGTTTTTTCTGTAAAGCTTGCTTTCTTTCAACCAGTCGTAACAATAGCAATCCTGTACTGAAAAGCAAGTCTTACAATATAAATCTTATACTGACTGTTACAGTATTGATAACATTACGTTATTTAAATGGAGCATTCTCGCCGCCGCTTATTAAGTTTACTCGGCTGCTGCTCGTCCATCGAGAAAGGCCCCGATTAAATTCAATTTATTGATTCAATTTATTTAATAAATTGTAATTACCATTAATCAATCACTGTGATAATGAAATCTCTCCATCTGAAAGGATACAAGTTTTAATAGCACAATTGTTTGTTATAAGAAAATGAATAGACGTTAATCGTGATTAGATTAATTTGGATAGTAATACATGCTTTATTTTTAAGTCATACTTTCTCATTTTATTACAATTTATTGCTATTATTATTATTTTTATCTAAACATACGTTTGACGAGTATAGATGAACGAATGTACTTATTTACTTTATATTCATTTCTCGTGTAAGTGACGTATTGTCTTTTTGAGAATAAATATCTATAAACTTATTAGCATTAAAATTAAGCATAATGCTCACCCGCTTCAATATAACATAAGACTAAACGGCGCTGAAAATAGTCACTGCCAATTCTATCACTATTCTTATATAAATATAACGAAAATTGTTTAATGTACTCTTATTCTTATTATTTGCAATAATTTCAAAGTATTTTTAAAACATATACTCTAAATGCAATGGTGCCAACACAACAACCACACAAATATAAATTTGAATAGAAACGAAATCACGTCTTCCGTTATTATTATTGTCGTCAACGCGTACACTTGCAACTGTCCATACGTGGGAAATAAATGTTAAAAACGAACCTCAAATGGCGCTCTGCTACATTGAACAATTCAATTCCATTTCTCAAGTATCTGAAAACCATTCAGCACTGCACCCCACTGCGCCGCGGCCGCACGAGCGGTTAAATGGAGCCGTTAATAAAAAACACTCGGAGTGCAACTCTCTAAGTTATTTCTAATTGTGCTCTCGATGTAATATCGAAAGAGAAACTACTTTCAACCGATTACACTAAAGCCTCGCGAGGATTGCGCTCCATTTTCCATTTAAAAATAAATACGGCTGCACTGGCACCTAAGCTGAGTTGCGTTTTTATAGCCATCGCTGGCGGGCATTTGGGGTCGACGCGGTAGGTATTTATAATCTACATATATTCAACTACAACACTTATAAAGTTACAATTATATGTATTTAAACGTAAGCCTATATCGAAACCAAGTACAAACCACGTGTGTTATTGAGTTCTGGGCGCTTAGGGACGAAAATATGAAACGTATATGGAGATATGATAATTTTTCCATCCTTTTCACATAAGCTACGTGCTTTAAGCGCTTCAACGTCTCAGAGCTCGACCAAGACACATATGTGAGTAAGCGACTTAAGACAAACCGATATGAAGCGGCGAGCCTGGCGCAATATGTGTCTTGGGAGCTTGGAACGAGGCCAATGGATCTCTGGAAGCACCCCCCTAACTATAATTTAAAATTCTGAACACATGCTATATTTCAGTTTTACACGTAATTAGGTTTAAGTATAAGGCTTGAAATTTCTTGGTTCCTTTGTCTCCGGCTAGCTTTTATTCTGTTTGAAGTATTGCTGCTCAGAGAACTGCACCGTCAAATGACAACACGAAATATAAAAATATTTAACTAGAAAACTCGTTCATGATGGTCATGGTTCATTGCAATTACGAAACATAGCTTTCGAAAACCAAAAATACTTTTGAGATTGTTGTTCGGGTAGGATAGTATTGTAGTGGTGTGTCCAAAATATTTGTCAATATGATACATATTTATTCATATCATCATCATCATGAGCCTATCTCAGTCCACTGTTGGATATAGGCGTTCCCCAATGAGCGACATCGCGCCCTGTCTTCGGTTATTTCTTCATATACATAAACTTATTTCACAAACACTACGACATACCGCAATCCGCTTACCGGAGGTCATTTTCGCTGACTCTGTGAGCCCTTCGTCAACTGTTTTATTGCGACGGTCAAGCGAGCCAATTCGGCCAACTCCGCAGTATTCTTTCTCGTTGCTATATTGTAACTTAGAAGATTTTATGAACAACAATCTGCGTCGTATAATAATATTAAATATATAGATTTAAATGAACATACAGCTTTCATATCAACTTTGTACATTCCTTGTGAAACTTAGCAACTTCAATAAAAACAGTCACTTATTTACAAAGATAATTATTTAGGATCTGCGTGACCCTAGGTCATATATATATAGATTAACAAAATTTATAACTGACTTTTCAAATTAGCTTTTTGACAAATTACCACTAAAATGAATGCCCAACCGACACGGTTGGCACAATGCCGGTCTTTCGTGCATGCTTGCGTGTGGGTTCCGGGTTGAGTTACATGGGAAATTATTGTACATTCATTTTTTAAAAGTAAATAATTTGTGTACTCATATGTTCATGTACATGTGATACCTAAAACACAGAGCAAGCTTATGGGGAATGTAAGACTAATTCACTATTTCTGTTTTTTTTACTGCATAAGTTGACAAACAGACAAACCGACCACCTGATAGTAAGTGATCACCATCGCC
Source organism: Parelbella ahira ahira (assembly GCA_018244795.1). Classification (NCBI taxonomy): domain Eukaryota; kingdom Metazoa; phylum Arthropoda; class Insecta; order Lepidoptera; family Hesperiidae; genus Parelbella; species Parelbella ahira. The sequence goes on along the minus strand of DWME01009171.1, from coordinate 8,093 downwards.
TCTAGACATTTGCAACACCAAATGCATTGATAACCCGTTGCCAGCGATGAAGGACTCTGTTGTTATATATTTATTTATACAAAAATCATAGAAGGGAAGGTTAGCAAAGGTAGGAAAAGCATGTCAGTTCGTCCTTATCCCGTCATTCCTACTTCATTCCGTCGCACACAGTTTGTTTTTATCGATCTAAACAAACGCAGTCTCTACATAATGCACGTTGTGCCAACAGGTTCATGACCTCTCACTGTTCCGGTGCTATGCACTTAGTTTTAAAATTATATTATTCGTAGTTTAATTAATTCGAACTTATAGCTTTCTTCATAGCTTCTAAAATGTTATGGAGTAAAATGCGCTTATAGTATCACGATGCACATTACTTTAATTACATCTTACAATGGATCTTTAGGCAAGATTAGGTAGGATAATTTTGAATCCAATAAGCATAGCTATTTAGTTCCTAGCTTTTAACTTTATTTATTTCATTTCATTTTACCTTTTAACTGGTGAAACATTACAGTGTACTACGCTCCTCTGCCTACCTCTTCGGGGATTACAGGCGTGAGGTTACGTTTTTTTTTATTTCTTTTTAGTTTTTAGTTTAGCTCTTTTCCAAATTTTTCCCTTTCTCTGTACTACTAATATAGGTATTTTGTATGAAGTCCTAATTCGGACTTACAGTCTAAAATAAAAATTTATCATTATTACGATTATAATGTCACCTGATATAATACTACTAACCAATTAAAGAAATGCACTTATTCAACATGGTAACAGTAAGCACAGTGTTGGCGTCGCGTGCGGTACATCATCGTCTATACTGCAAACACAGCACTCTAATACCGCGCTAGAAATCAAATATTATCTGTAGCTTAACGTATTATCTGTACCTTCCGCTAAAATTCGGTGGACGCGAACACTTACAAAATTGTTTAAAATTACTGTAATTTAACCGCACAAGAGTTACACGATATACAATAGACATTCATCAGTAGCTTCAGCCCGCGACTTCGCTAGCCCAGTCGACCGTTGTCACCAACAGTTTTGCCACTGGACCTCCCAGAGCATCACTAATTCAAGAAGCATGTTGAACAGTGTGGCGCCCGAGTCTGTGCCGCACGCACCGCGTGTGCCGTAACTGAAACACAGTCGATGCACGCGCCGAGCGCCCGCAGTTTGAGAATTATGGATACGTTATTTTATCACCGTAAACGATATTGAACGAATTCGTTACGTTACATATAGAGCGTGCATTAGTAGCCATTATACCAGCTAACCATTTCGAGATTACTTAATATTAGTTAAAGGCATAACAGACCAGGTTAGATGTAAACTCGTACGAAGGCTGATGACTTAGAGCAGTTGGGTGGAAAGGAAATATTATTTTATCTACACTGATTGGAGAGCAAAGTTCCCGACATTAAATAAACGTGCCAAAGTAAAATTTAGCTTGAATCATTCCACAACTTAAAGGTAAGCTCTTTATTTTCAAATTTATAAAAACTTTAGTGTCAACAGAAGTAAGGAATATATAAACCAACCAACATTTGTATTCAGCTCCACATGTTTATTCGGCTGTTTAAGCCACTACACATTTGGTGTTCGACGGAACTTTAGCCCACAGCGCTGCAAGCAAGTTTAGAGTCATATGGAGAATTACAAACAGGCTGAGACCGCACGACTTGTACTCGACGGCTGGGATTGTTACTTTATCCAGATGCAGCGCAAATTGTAAGCCATATGTAAGTTGAGGCAACGCCAGGTGCAGTCAACTCTTGAATGGGGGAGCACGAGAGATGTTTCATAAACGTTTATGTATTCACGTCAAGCAGAAGCTACCTACAGCCACATAAATGCTAAATCAGGCTTTTTTAGAAATAGACAGATAGATAGCTGGTCGCCTAGGCGAGATATCTGTCAACTCGTCTAAAACACCGTGAAGCATGAAGCTTTTAATTGTTGCTGAGGGAAATAACCGCGTCCACTACGGGGATATGCAAGAAAATATCGATATTAGAAATATGCAATGAATATAGACTCGCATTGTTTCAGTACTTTATCGAGTATGATCGATGGTGGTCAACAGACTATTAGTGAAATGTCGTCACACGCAGGCACTTCTCATTTAATAAACTCTCAAGTCTCTCTCTAACAAAACAGTAAGTCGGTTTACTTAAATGTTTGTTCATTTAGTCGTCCCGCGTTCCCGCCGGCGGCGGCACCGAGCGCCGGCTTAACAATTTCTCAAAACTAATTAGACGCAGCTCAGACCCATGTTAAAAGAAAAACTCTTCTTATACTGTGCTTAAATTAAAACCTAGTATGTATTAGTACGAACGTAAAGATGTTAATTTATTAAGGTATTTCTATCCCTACACAAATAATTAAACAATGTTTTACGTTGCGTGCACGATATACTAATGCCGCATTATTTCACACGAGTGAAAAAGATTCCGAGAGTATGCACGTATAAAAAAAATACATATTAATCAAAAATAGAATACATTTTTCGATTTGAAGCGAAAAACTTCATATTACAAATTGCCCTCGCAGTCGAGCGAGCGGCGGTCTTCAAATAATGAGAGAGAAAAAACCCTAGCGACGCGATGGACTGACACCATATTGGATATTTTCAATGCAACATTGTGACGCTTGGATAACACTTTGAGCATACATATTAGAGTTTTCCGTAACAGCTCTTATTATTATATAGAACAGTTGCTCCACTTAGCTGCTCCACTGACTGTCACCCGGCGACAAACTGCCAATGTACTTGGTAATCTGCTAAAACCAGAACAAAGAAAAGGACTAGAGCAAAAGGCATAAAACTTCTAATAAAACAATATAAATTCCCTGTTTGTATGCGCTAACATATACTACAAGATATTGTACATTATGCCAACCTCCACTGCTTCGGTGATCCAATGAGATCGAGAGATCCTGGGTTCGATTTTCGTGTCGGGCATAATTGAGTTTTTCTTACTAAACTCTTTTAGTGGAAATTTCTGGCAGAGGCTCGGAATTTGTGCCCGGTGTACAGCAGTAGGCTAATCCCCTATTCCATGGTGGGACGCAAACGCAACTTGTAAAACGTGGAAGTGGACTACACTCCTCTGTTTGCCTTTTCGGGGATTATAGGTGCAATAGTGCGTTTAACGTAGAACCCTGTATTTTCATTTGTCCATCCAAACCTTATTCATATTATAATACAATTATGTATATACCGAGAGATTTATAATAAAATTCAATAAATGATCTACTGATGTAAACTTCCTAATGAGCTATTAGCACTGTAGGACACGCAGATCATTTAATATCATTTACTATTAATATTAAATCGTTACAGCAGGCCTTTTATCAAGTAAGCTGAATACATTGAGCGACTTTAGCCTTACAAACCTGACATGCTTCTTATACAGCAATCACTCATTTCATACAGTCACTACGGATTTAAAAACTCCAGTGAAAATAAAGCGGCGCCACGTGTTTTGTCTAGCTGACATTCTGCGATTTAAATATAATATCTAATGTGGTACAAAGACGTAAATATGATCCTAACAGAATACGGCGACCGTAAGTCTGCACGTGTATATCTAATCCTGTGGCCGGAAGGATGCCCGCGCTGCAACGACAACTAAAATGCAAGTTAAATAAACCTTTCGAGTCTTCCATACTCGTGTATAGGAACGCAATATTCCAATTCCATCGTTACACAGCGACGCGTGGTTATTTCCCGCGGGATCTCCGTGATTTAGGAAGTTTTCCTATTATTTCGTTATGTGTCATACATATGTTCACAATAATCACCTTCAATTATTTATTATGTAAGTACTATAGGAATTGGTTGTAATTTTGCTTTAAGAAAAGTATATGCACCTTTTTATTTTGGTCTGGATTGGGCGTAGTACTAGGCACAACACTACCTATTGCTGTTGAAGGTTTTAAGGCAAATATTAATATATCTTATATAAAATATTTTACACCGCTTTTCTGAGTAGAAGTATATTTATAATCTATTTAATATTAGTAAACGTTTAAGCCTTGTTTTCAAATAATATTTCATACTGTCTCTTCTACATATAAAATATTTGTAACATTTCCAAAAATATATTTGGGATAATCCGTGCCTTTTCTAAAAGTTCCAGCTATTTTCATACCAAATGTCAACACAATAGATTGGGTCGGTTTGATATAAAAATGTAACAAAGTCAAAAAACATGACGTAGTATTAACATGAATGAATGCTTTTGACCCTTAAATATCTCAGTGGGAATTGTTCTTACGACCGAGTACAAGATATCTTTCAAGTTTCTCCTGTATTTCTTCTAGCGTAGCTTAATGTCCCGCAATATCTTCCTTCCAGATCGTCGTCGTTTTAATATTATACCAGTACTAGATCTCAGTAAGGTTCCGCGTTATTAATTTTTAAAGTAATCTTTTGGCCATAACTTTAAAATGATTCATAACAATATTATTGACGGAATTAGTTAATGAGAAAAAAATAACACGTGGTATTTAATAACCAAATTTTTGACAACTACGATTGGATAATTTTATTTTTAGTCGCTGTATTACTAACTAGTAGTGAGCATGTCGAAAGCAAGATATGGAAACTACTAGTCTTACAGAATTTTTTGCTCGAACTCGCCCCTACGAAATGACTAATAAAATAATGCTCATCAATTATTATTATAACTTTTTTTTATGCAACATTCAAGACAATCAAAACGCGCATAAGAAAAAACAGCTTTTCTTAACAATGTGCCAGACGCAATTAGTGACGACCCTTTCCCCCTCTCTACTCCGGCCCACCACGCTCGACGCGTCCAATTTTGCAATAAAACAACGATAAAGCAATATATGTTACCGATTTATACATAGTCATAAGTAAGCTATACTAATCGTTGTATCGGAAATATACTTTACTGTCTTCGAGTCGTACGCGTTGTAAAGTAAGACAAATCGCCGGACGTGCAGATATCATTAGACACGTAACGTGTTATACTGGATGTCGTCCCTTGATTCTGGCCGCAAATTTTGATTTAGAAGACCATTTATACTTAGGTTTTAGTCTCAAGTGTTTCTCAAAATAGCCGATACAGCTATCTGTTGAATAAGCTGTATCAATCAGCAGAGAGCTGATATAGTTCATTACTTCTTTTCAAAGTATAGTTTATAAGCCAAGTTGTAGGCTTGTGCATTGAAGCGAAACCATCACTGCTCCCTACAAACTATATTACATGTGATCCGTGAAAATTTATTTGATGCCGTCAAACAAAGCGAGTGCACAGCACCCTCCCTACTAAGCCTGCATCCAAATCACACGCTCACTGATCAACTATTAGGCGACTACAATAGAAGCAATGTGACAACCCTATATTTGGATTGTTGTAAAAAAAAATATTTTCCCGGATAACAACTGATTTATATACATATATAGAAATAAATAAAATACATGATATGAATTTAAATCTGTATTATTTAAAATATCTGAAGTAATGTATCTTTACCAAAATTTATTCACGAGTTTCATAAGATTTTTTACAGATTTAAGGTCGAGATCAGATGCGTGCTATTGAAGAAGCCCTTTATCCAGCACCATGTAGACCAGACCAGGCCGATGATGATGAAAAAAATTTGTTAAATTTTATTAATACTTTATTTTTATTTATTATTATACATTCGTACTTTTAGAATTTTTTACCCAGAGTAGAACATGTGGAAATTCAAAAAATCGTTTATTCTCTACAGAAAGGTTAGGGAAATAGGTATAATAGAGTAATAAAACTGCGACATCTTGCTTCGAATATTCCTTTTAACCGATCTGCGGCTTCGATTCTACTCCAACTCGGTAGACTTTATTTTTATTTCACTTAAAAGTCGAGTGCTCCGCCCTAAGTGCGGTTTAATATGTTCCGGTAATGGAACCTCCAATTCCGATTATCCACCTAACGGCTACTTAGCTCCCTAACGACATCGTAAAGGCTTTACTTCGATCTCGTAATCATTTGACTTCGTTCGCTGAACGCTGGGAATCGTCTCCAGGGATGACTTGTTCACGACGATATTGCTGCTTTCATCATTACTGGAAAATTCAATTACATGTCCCTATATATCTCTTCATGTCCACAATACAATTCAGAAGATAGAGTCTGCTTTTTGACTTCAAGTAAAATCTTGTGATGTGTACTTCTGTCATATTCCTTGATTTTTTTTTACATCGTTTCATACATTCCAATAATGTTATTTTACATACGAGGTATCATAAGAATAAGTCACATGTAGCAACGTCTACCTGTGAGGCATTCCAAATATTAAAGCAATACTTCAATGTGATATAACACAGCCACTTGAAGTCACACAACAAATTTTAACACTGTCCTAATATTTACCTAAAATTGTAAATTGGAACAATGGAAACGAATCGATGGAATAGATTTTAACAAATAAATCGATTGAAGCCGGCCGTAATTTCTTATCGGTAGCTCGTAGCTGTATATTGTTACGGTGAATTTGGAATTTAAAGTATTTGACTGAACGAATAATCTAGGCATTTAGGGCGGGTGTAATGGAAAGTATCAAATGTAAATAATTAGCTTCATTATCCGCCCCAATTCCTTTCTCTTTTCATTAATATTACCTGAGTATTCTCATCGAACTGTGAACTTTGTACTTCACATTAGTAATCTAAGCTTTTATGAAGAGAGTACTTGTAGCCATTAGTTGAGAAAATATCGATTAAACTTGCTAATTAAAACTTGGTTGAACTTCTGGTACGTACAACAACTTATAGTAATTATTTAGATAATCAACGATCACCTTTCCTGCATTATCATAAATGTTTCAAGCTCAAAACAAAATAAAACAAAACAAAATTTAACTAGCTATAGGAGCTGCACGCGCGTCGCTAGTCCTATATCATAAATCCTGTGTATAAATAGGTACAAAGTTACCTATAACGTATATATTTTGATCGCAATATATTTTATGACTGCGATTAAAATCAATAAATCGTATGTAATTTTCAATGACATACATATGTAGATTCTATCGTATTCCAAGCAAAATTATTGACTCTTCGTAATTAGTTTTAAACCCTGTAAGCAATTATGGAATTTTTCCAACTTTTATGCTTAAACAATTTCACGTTCATTCCTAATTCAGGAGTCCCTCTCATCTTTTTCATATTTCGATCACAAATTTGTCCTTACATCTTGAACTTTTAATTTCAGATCCGCACATCATTTCTGGAGAGCTCTCGACCTCAATCGCGCCGACCCTCACCAGTGGACCCGCGATAAATTCATTGAAGCAGACGTGGGGCATAAGGGATCTTTGAGCCTGAACCACTCGAGTCTACCGGTGGCTTTTATTAAAGTTGTATTAACGTCACAACGCCACTAAAGCAAAATAAGCTCAATAACATTAAATAAAATCCCGTATCGCACTAACAAATCCTTTTAACTGTACAGTTATTAATGGGTTCAAAATAATGCGTATTAGATATTATCGACTGAATATGTGTTGCTCGGTTGCAAAAATCAGAAAATTTGACGATATTTGCGTCTCAACAAGTGATGTGCAATTATCTTTTCATCTATAACAGATTCCAACGGAATAACCTAATAACGTCATGCGTAGGTGTTCTCAAGTTTCCAACGAAAGCATAAAAGGCATAAGTAATGAATGAGAACAAATTTCGGAGGGTTCTCCAGACCCGGCGATATTGATTGTGAGCGATAGCGCGTGATCACAAGGGATGTAATGATCCGAATAAAATGTCTGCTCATTGCCTGCGTCGAATCCAGGTCGCTAAGCAAACCCACGCGAACTTGCCTAGAATCAAGATTGTAGAACCCTCCGTATAAAATACGTAACATCACACCTGTAATCCCCGAAGGCGTAGGCAGAGGAGTCTAGTACACTCGCATATTTCATTAGTTACGTTTACGTCGCATGGAGGTGAACCTATTTCCATACACCGGGCACTATTTAGATCCAGACTCCGAGACACTACTAAAATTCTAAATTAGAAAAATCCAATAGTACCCAACCCGGGATTTGAACCCAGGACCTCCCGATCGGCAGTCGCGCTT
>DWME01009170.1:0-11107 GCA_018244795.1 Parelbella ahira ahira | reverse complement strand
TGACAAGGTAAACTGTTCGAGCACAAGCATTGTTGGTATAACTACCTACTCTTTGTATTTTATAAGATTTAAATCATAGTAAAGTGCAAATCCAAGCGTTCATAAATTTAAAATATAACACGCTCATAACAAATCTGTGATATGTACCAGGAGTGAGACAAATTCATAAGCTTGTTTTATTCAACGGAGGAACTGAAATATAAAATTCCATTTTTAAAACTCGCTCATATAATATGAGCAGCAATCCATCTGCTCAGCTGATATGATATGTTGCTCTCGAAGCGGCCATTCAGCAAGTGCTCTCACAGGATTTCATAAGTGGATAAGAGAGAAAAGATATGGCTACGGAATAGACAATTGACGAGGGTGAAGGAGACATAAAGAAACTTTGATGTGTTCTATTGAAGTAGAAATTTCGCTTTTCGTGAGCTGAATTCCTACTTAATTGACTTTTTATACCATCACCGGGTAAACGAAGAGATATTTACTATTTTTACGTGAAATATATTTACCTACTATTCGTATCCATTCGAGGAAATAATACTTGTTTCAGGTTTGGATTAAAGTAGTTTGCATTAAAACTTGGATAGTAAGCAACGTTTCTTTTTATTTAAACGGATTTGTATATACGTGCGTTATATAAGATTGCTTAAAGTGAGCGTTTTTATTATATACCTTCGGCGCCTCATATACATATTATACTAAATTTTTAACAATGAGTTCCAATGAATTCCTCATTGCTATACGTATCTCTTATTCTCATGAACCTATTGAATACAAATCTTCATGTTGCTAGACATATACTATTTTTGCTGATTCACGATTCGCTTATCGTTGCTCGTTCCCGATCGAACTCGTCTTTACGTTGATTTGTGACAGCTATTGTCGTGCATAGAGAGCACATGAAATGTATTTCGAGTAAAATTATTCAATACATGCTTACCGTCTCTCTGAAATATGTGTGCTAGACGAAGAATTTTCTATCTAAAATGGTATTTTCGCTTCAATTTGTGTCAAGTTTTACTGACATACTGTTTACTAAAGGAGTGTTAGATGAGTAGGTAGATGTTCTTTTTCCAACTCACGACATCATCATTAAACCTTTTACTCTATTACATTGCCACTCATCACATCACATCTCTATCCCATTTGGCTAACATGATAATAGACTCCATGTTGGTGAAATGTGAGATATATTTTGATGATTTATACACTTTAGAGTACTTACATTACGGAGAATTACGAAGTATGGAACCTTCCTTATAATACTTTCATTATTGTTGATTTACGTGATTATTGTAAAACTTACATAATTTTATATTCTTGACTCGATCATTACCTGAAATAAAATTGAAAATAGTATAAGCATATTAATGTTATGTACAGTTGAAAGCTAGCGTCGATAACAAAATTGAATGTGAGGAGTGCTCAATCACACATACATTTCGTTGCTGCGGAACCACTCATTCATACGTTGGTCGTATCACAAGATAAATTGTCCCCGTACACAAATAAACGCGGCAGATAGAAAAGGGAACAAAACCTCACGTACCTATCCACGTACAAAGTTCTTCGGCGATAGTCATTTATTATGTTGAGTTCGCTCCGAACCATTGACTTTTGTGGTCGTTCGGCGCGCATATTTCGTCATTGCGTCAAGAGGCCTAAGCGGCCGTGTAATATGAATTAATAAGCACAAAGGACGTCTACAATACGTTTATTTGTCGCCACGAATTCTTCGAGTTTTTGATTTTATTGTAAGATGCGAGATGGCTTTGTATTAAACCGGAACAAATTTTTGGTTGTATCGCGTGCGCGAGACGTTCTCGTTGGCTCTGATAATGACACAGACTATAAAAACAGTAAAGAATCTACTCTATACATACGACAATTTAAATCAGTTTCTATGTTACATACTATTATTGTTCTTCGTGATTGACGATTAATTACATTTTTATGAATAATATAAAATATTGTTTTTACCATTGCCAAAATCTATTCTTAAGTAGTATATTAATATAATTATTAATTTTAATTAAAGAAACATTAAACAAAACTAATAATATAACAAATTTATCCGTTGGCTAGACAATTATTTTAACAAATCTAAAATTAGATAATTAGAAGGTAGATATTCAGTTATTTCACCATATTATAGGTATCTACTGTTATAGGATATGTAGGTATATTATGTGTTGATGTTATAGTATTGATAAAATTGTATAACGTAATTCACTTATGTATTTTCTGACACCACCATTTCCGATACAGCCTCGCTAAGATTGGCGAAAGTTAATGAAGAAGGATCTAACTTACGTCGGCAAATAGCTATGGTACATCTAAAAAATATTCTTGATTTAACTCCACACACTTTAATGTGATTAATAAAACAGAAGCTCACGAAACATTTAATCTATTGATGAAAATTCCCCCCGTGATTAAAAATAAAAGATTATAATAATATAATATACTATTATATATTCATATACCTTTATAGTCACCTTTCTAAGCAGCACGGAGACGGAGCCAATTAGGTATGATAATATAATCATCGCACATCTGAAATTACTTATACTATGACGTCTAATGACTCGCCTGAGCACGAGATGAAAGGGTCGCCGAAGATCAGCGGAGAGCTATCTAACGTTGTTAAGGTTATCGAACTAACACGTTGTTTTCGATTACGAGATATTTTGTGTTGTTACGTAAGTAAGTATTTATTTGAATTTAGATAAATATATGTATGGTAGTAATCATGAAGGCATTCGTGTTCGTCGTATTTCGCTCAGTTTTATATTTTGGCAATGGTCCATTGTATAGAAAAGTGATTTGGAATTGTTTGTGCTTAATTAGAATAAGTATTTCAATTTAAATAAGCACTGTGATTACTGGTTGATAAAAATATAAATACCTACATTTATAGTAAATACTCTGAAATGAAAAAAAAAAAGAATTTATTCAAATCTTATCAGAAAAAACATTTAAAACTGCTTTATAATGTTTATAATGTTCATGATCGTTATCGTCGTCAATGATTATTAACATTCGAGTTATAAATACGACCCTTCTCACACAATGTTTGTTGGGAGAAATGAGTAGATATATCATCATCATCATTATTGGCCTATTTCAGTCCACTGCTGGACAGAGGCCTTCCCCAATGAGCGCCATTGCGCCTTATCCTCGGCTTGTAGATATATATTTCTGGAAAATCTATGTTCTCAATAGGCATGGTCGCCGTCATGTTTACATGTGCATTAAGGTTTTAGAGCCTGTGTAAATATTTCAGTGGCTTTGCTAACATAATTTAGGCAAACCGCAGAGGAGCCAACCGCAGAGAAGGTATACTTAAAATTTTAACTAAACGGTTTTATAAATGTTTATTATATTATTACACCACGTGAATTATGGGGTAGGCAGGGAGCACTGAGTATCAAATACCTATATCTATATTTACAGATCTGACCTAATTTTTCTTTATTCATTTTTCTTTTCATACACATGTGTTTTTTATTATGAAACAACACGCGTACATAATAAATTTATCGTCGACTTATCAGTTCATTAAGTAACGAAATATTTATTTGCACCTTGGCCTTTCTGTGTCGTATTGGTAAGATATTCAAAGTTAAATAAAATTTGAAATTGACATGGGAAATACATATCATGATGACGATTTATGTAAGGTTGGATGCAATAAGACGGGGATAGAGCGCGATAAAGCTTATTAGCGAAAGCCTACTGCCAGCGGTGGGCTTTGATTGGGCTTAGATAGGCTAGAAGTAATGATAGTGGTGACGGTCATAAAATATACGCTTGACGTTAGAGCATATGACTGCCAGTAACTATTCGCCTGGTTTTTTAAAGTAAAAATGTAGCAAAAGAATGTTAACGAACATAACACGAACATAACTTACGAATGTTAATTTATGTATGTGATAATGCGACTGCCAAATACCTGTATTCTCGCAGACCTGACGTAGGTACTTACTTTTTGTATGTATGTAAAAAATTTAAAGAGAATTCGTTGAAAGAATAGCAATTTTAGTTAGGTTTTTTTGTATTATTGGACCACAATTAATATCAGACACGCGTTGTATAAAAAATATCAGACACGCGTTGTTTTTATCTATATAATACGGGAAAACCCTTATTAGTATAAGAGATAACAGTAGTAGGTATGTCATAATTACGATCATTGTGTGGAGTTTATATAAAGATTTAATTTCACAAAGCGACGACACAGACAGGGAGATGAATTTTATTCTTTAAGTTCACAAAGAACTAAAAGGATCACGTCGTGTGTCTGTCCGGATTTATTAGAGGATTAGGAAAATAAAACTGACTTAGAGAAGCCCGCGACCCATGTGTTGAAAGATAAAAATAAAACATACGGCCGTTATTAGAAACATATTTGTCGTTATACAATCGGGGATTTTGGAACGCTATAAAAATCTATTTTGGAAAACGTTCTTTCCAATACCCGTACTTTAATATCAGCGTATTTGTATCTATGAGTGACTATTTAAAATTTTTACATACGAAATAAAAACTAATAATTGTGCATGCACATCAGATTTAGAGAACATTATATGTATATGAAACATGATACAAATATAATTTTAAATTGTAAATCAAATATTAGAGAATCGTAACTTGTCACTCCCAATACCCCCACGTGTAATTTTCTCTGAAGAAAATGTTATATGCAATAAATTAATAATCAAATTATCAAAAAATAATGAACGCTATTAAAAGGCAATATAACATAACGCTTATAATTAATTATTACATAACGTCACCTATTATTTATCAAACATTGAGCGTAACATCACGCCTGTAATCCCCGGAAAGATAGGCAGATGAGTGAAGTGCACTCCAACGTTCCCTCTGTGGAATAGGTGGTGAGACTATAGTCATGCACCGGGTACAAATTCAAACTTCAAGCCACTACTAAAAGTAACAAGATAAAAAACTCCAATAGAACCCGACGTGGGTTTCGAATCCACTACCTCTCGATCAGTAGTCGTGCTTCAAACCACTCGACCAACGAGGCAATCAAACAAATATAAATATGCTATCAAACATAGCATGCGTGATATACGTAAAGTATAAAAAATATTAGCACATAAAACAAAGTTTATTGCAAAACAGTCATATATAAAAACACTACAGGCAAGCTATTCGAAGAGGAAACCGCTAAAGTAGCGCCTATAAATATTTCCGGATTTTACGTCCGTTTATCCACAATAATGGCTGAAATTGACTGTATCCTACATCATTACAGTAGAACGCACTTCATAAAATGTTACCCATATTTTTTGGTAAAACTCGATACGACCGAGCCTTATCGGTGTGAGAGAGGGCCGGATTTCGAGCTCAAGTAATATTGAATTCAATGCCTATTCAGTGACCTGCAAGAACATGTTAAGGACTGATTATCTATGTATTATTTTAAAATATTTAGGTATAAACTTTTTTCCTAACCCTTTCTTATCGTTCTACTGCATTCTACTCATAATCATAAGAGAATATAAAGTTATTTGTCATATTATTATTTCTTAGTTAATTCGATGGTTTTGTGTAAGTATAGTAATTATCAGTCTATATTAGATATTTTAAAGCGCTTTTATTGATTTGTTTGATGTCTCAATACAACTGTTTAAAATATTTTCAATTCTTGAAACATCTTTTTCATCATCATCATCAGCCTATTTCAGTCTACTATTTTTCTAGTAATTAAACATCCTATTAATTACTAGCAAATTTAACAAAATGATGGAGCACTGTGTAGAATGTATACATATTTAAATTAAAGGAATTAGTTCAATTAGTGGCCTGGAATTAAATAATACTAAGTAGGTACCTACATACATACATACATACATACCTACATACATGATGTTAATACAAATTGCTTTGGAAGAACACTTATGAAAAACTAAACTTAATATGAACGAGCGATGAACGAATGGCTATGGAGAACGAACGGATGTTATGAGTCAATAAATTGTGTAATTATGATCATTGTCCAACAGATATTAGTAAGTGACATATTTAATAATCAACAAGCGATATCGCAATAATTTACGCAATATCAGTGGTTAAAACGTTGCTCATTCGGACATGTGTTTTGTATAGAGGTATTAAACTGTCATATAGGATTATGAAATATATAAATTCACTAACCATAATGCAATTGTCGCAAACGCAAACCACTATCTATTTGCAGTTCATATTAATTTTGGAGAAATATAATCAATACTATAATTGTAAAGACGAAGAAAATCATCGTGAGGAAACTGGACGCCTTAGAGCTAAACACAATGTAAGGCATGTTAATTCTGTTAATCAAGAGAGAAATGTCGTACAGCACAACAATATGAAATCACGTTAAAATCCGCTATTATACCCACTGGTCTATTGCTGCTTTTGAAATTAATACTGACAAATAATCAATCAAGACACCTGGTGATAAGTTGTCACTGTCGTCTATGAAGATTTATAAAACCCTAGAAGTACCAGTGAGATGTATAAATTAGAATACACCTTTTCGCATTTCTATTACTAGTAGAGATCGCATACATGTTTTCGATGTTCATAGGTATATGTTTTCTCGAATAACAGTACTCATTTCTAGAACAGAATATTTACCATATTTCTAATATATTATGCCAGTGGCCATTATCCTAAACTGCAGGGCAAGTGAACCGCCTACCGCGGCCACGTTGCATTAGGTCGATAATAGCGTGAACAATTTCCGCGTAAATTATTCCAGCACAAATAACTTTGACACATAACGTGCACGACAAAATAGCCCTACGCTGACGTGACGGGGCGTATCACAACGCTATATTTGGGATGCGGCTGCACCGATCTGCTATTGCCTTGGGTCATTTCGTGCTGCATAAAGTTAAGTATGACGTAATGAGTCTACGTGATTCATGCCTTTTCCTACCCTTTGATACTGACCAGCTCGGAGAGGTGTTCTCAACCTTTCCGCTTGAAAATATTATTTCGCTATTAATACAAATACCTACTTTTTATGACGAAATTACAATTTGCCCACTGTAGACTATT
The DNA here is from genome assembly GCA_018244795.1 of Parelbella ahira ahira. Classification (NCBI taxonomy): domain Eukaryota; kingdom Metazoa; phylum Arthropoda; class Insecta; order Lepidoptera; family Hesperiidae; genus Parelbella; species Parelbella ahira. The sequence goes on along the minus strand of DWME01009170.1, from coordinate 4,027 downwards.
ACCAATAGTTTGAGCAACTATCTGTGTTCTCAAATAGCGATAGGTAAACTCGCGTTTGACTACAATTTCATTTGATGGGAAGTGAGATGTAGTCTATTGTTTAGCACGTTTGTGTGAAATTTGCTGTTTTATGCTTCAATAATAGGTACTAAGCTCGTATTTCCCCGAAAGGGTAGTCAGATGAATTTAATAGTCCCACTGCTATGTTATGTTAGATAAAGGGGGTTCGATTAAACCGGGCATAAATCTAGACGTAGCTTTTACTTGTAGTTTTACGTTAGAAAAACCTTAAAATACTTTGCCTGACCTGGAGACCGAAACCAAAACCTTTTGCTTAACAATCGTACTTCCAACCACTAGACTAAGAGCTTATAACTGTTATTCTTATAACCATAAGAAATACTGTTTACCAAATATATTTTACTAGTTGTGCCCGCGGCGTCACACGCGTAGATTTCGTAAGTTTTGAAAAAATAAATTGACATTACTTCTTTATTTGTTAACCGATTTAAACGAAAATAAATCATTAATTCTTAAGTGATCACAGTATAATCCTGAAAACTGTATTCAAATCGGATAAGCCGTTTCTGAGATTAGCGTGTACAAACATACAGACGAATAGACAAAATGAAAAAACATTGTTTTGAGTTCTCTTGCGTATATTATGAATTTTTAAATATATTTGCCATGTAGGAACAGACAGCGATCAGTTACAGTTTTTTTATTGGTATGGATATAGAAGACCATTATTTAAAACGTTCTTTGAAGTCTTAAATATATTTATTCGTTAAAATGTTTTTTATCCTTGAGCATTAGATAAAAGATTCGCTTAATTGGCTAATTTAAAAAATGAACGCAAATTGAATTACTCCAAGTTGTTTTATAACGGAAAAGTTATTTCATAACATAAGAGTTTTATTTTGCGGAATAAAAAACAAAAACATTATTTATTGAATTCCGATTTTGCTAGATAATTGTATAAGGACAATAACAAATGATGAATGATATAAGTTTATTTACTATATGTACATGTACTAGACGTACTGACTACTTTAGATATCGTAATTAGTAGACAGCCCGCCTGCGGTATGGTACTAAGGGGGCGGAGTCAATTAACATTGTCGCACGTTTATGCGATTCACATGTAAATACATATTATTATGTAATGTAATATGTAATATACCTGACGATATTGGAAATTTTTATGTTCCGTACGAGCTTTGTCTGAGGGTAAATAGGCGTTATATATAAAATATTTTTCATCTTATTTCGTCTTAAGATAGTCTATAAACGATTATAGAGTTATTCACTAGCTTAAAGAACGTTTAACCAATTCTGGTGGAACGGTCAAGGAAAAAATCGTAAGAAAACCTGCACACCTTAAGAGTACTCCATAATACATTAAGGCGTGTGAACTGTGAAGTCAATCAATTCCACATTGACCAAAGTGATAGTCTAAGTCTTAACGTTAAGGTCTTAACAGTGCAACGATAAAAAAATTGACGATGATAATAATACTTACCTCAAAATCTACTATTTCGATGCTAATTTTAACAAGACTAAAGTTTAGTACCAACATAACAATAAAAATAATTGAGCCACTCGAGCTGTGGGTAAAAGTGTTGCCATTGTATTTTACGATTTGACATTCACACTAAATAGGATTGTTATCTTGACTAACATTATACCTTCAACTGAAACTTTTAATAGAATTGCTCTTTGTTACTGCAATAAACACTTGTTTACGAAGAAAATGTAACAATAACAATTCGGAGATCGTGAGGATATTATTTTTGTGAATTGTACAAATTAAAATGTTATTCATTTACATATCCTCATCAGGTGGTCAATTTAAATCGAATTAACAAGTGTTAATATGTGAATACATAAAATATTTTGATAAATACATAACTTGTTTCTGCAGGATAAGAAAATTATTGGCGACATTCATGGAAAAAATATTATCATAACAGTCTCGATATATTATTATGTTTCCTATTTATATTGCTAATAATTAATAAACTGTCTAATAAGTTTTAAGAAGCAGTATATCATAAATAAATTTGAAAGGCATTTAATATAAAATACTTATTGAATTATATCCAGAGCGAAAAACAATCTATAAAATGCGTGTTTTTATATTGCTTTTTATTCGCGTTTAATGTCACTGTAGAAATTTATTAATTAAGCTACCTATTGAAATACGACGGCCTCTTGCTTATTTACTCAAGTAAAACTTCCTCTGTTCAATTTCGTTCGTACTAAGGCTTATATAGATCCACTAAATTTATTCGAACTTGATCAAAGTATTAAATTGATTACATACCCAGAACGTACTGCTTCTGAACGCCAAAAATTTCCGTTGGAAATAAATAAAATACATTATATAAAATGTCCGAGAGTCCAATCAACTACTGTGGAATTTACTTATTCCGACGAAACTAACGAACCACGATTTAATTAAAAACATATCAACCGAACGCTCTTCGAATATTTACGATGCCGCTAAAACACAGCCTCGGTAATAATTTAACTGGTACCTAATAAGAAAATTATGTAAAACAGAACGATTATAATTAATAATTCAGGTTGGGACGAAGAATACATTAACATGGAGTATTTAAGCAAGCGATGACGCATGTTGTTTTGTGTGTACCGCTGAGGAACACATTTCTGTCCTAAAGAGTAATTCATATTGAAGTATCCCAGAGATTATTATATTAATTTATTGATATTGACGGTAATTTGTCCATTCGTTTTATAACATTTGTAATTAATGTTAAATGGAATCTTGTCAAATTACAAAACAAAAATAATAAGCCATTAATCTTTATTAATAAAAGTAATAGTATTTTTCGCAATGATATCGATTTACGTATATTTATTTATTAACAATATTTAAAGTTTTTTGGTTTTTAAAAAAGCGGCTTTATGCATCATAACATGTAAATAGATTGTAATAACTGTAGTACGTGTGAAAAATATGATAAAGCTTTTGAGGTCGTATTGCAAAATGGTTTGTACAATCACTAATGTCGTGTACGGGTCCATTATGATGGCGCTGCGGTACGACCCTTCTATTCAGATCCGCGTATTAACGGAGCAATACAAATAAATTAAACATCTTTTCCAAAAACAATATTTTACTCTTTGGATTTTTTAAGGTAATCACACATTATGTACATCTACATACAAGTAAAAATTGAAACTAAAGTGAAGCAACTATCTAATACGTAGATTTTTTTCTTATAGGCCGTATTTGCACTTTCCATCAGGCGAGATCGCGGTCAAACGCTAACCTACCCTATATTTAAAAAAAATGTTATTATTATTATTGTATCAACACGCTATGACCCTTACAGACCCGACGTTCTCCATTGCACTAATTCATTAATGCACTTATTAAAGAATGTTCTCGACCGTAGTGTGGAATAGTCCGTATATTGATTGAGAATTAATTTACGTCTAATCCCATTGGGCTTAAACGTTGTAGATACGGCCGAAGACCGAACCAGCCTTGATTAATGGCTCACGACAAACAAGTCGTAAATAAAAAAAGTTCACAAATTAAGTTGTGATAATGTATGTAGATAATATAGTTAAATAATTCATTACGTGATTTATGGCAAAAACTCGCTGATAATGCCAACAAGGCATTATGCTTTTGGTTTGGATTGTGTGTTACTTTCTAACTTAAAATTACTGAGTTATTTATTTATTCTTTATTGTAAAAACTGAAAATCTAAGTGGGTTGTATAAAAGACAGACTTAATGCCTAGTCGCATTCTGTAGAAGTCTCTTAAATTACACTATTTCTTAGCACGAAAAATATATTTAGCTTAAAAGATCTTAGTATTCTAATGACTAATAAAACCCTGTTTACTCCCCCTACTGTGAATGTTGCTTTCGCAAATGTGGGAGGCATGGAGCATGATCCACCACGCGGCTGCAGATTGGCGAAGAATATTTTCAATACGATTTATTTTTAACTAAAGTATTCTTTAATGGTTTATTTAATATCATTGAG
>DWME01009169.1:0-11107 GCA_018244795.1 Parelbella ahira ahira | reverse complement strand
ATAAAGAGGTGCGCGCCATGGATTCGAACCCAGGACCTCCGGAATGAGAGGCTGAATTCTTAACCACTAGGCTACCAATGTATAGCAATATATTATATAATATTATTTAAGCTTAGTACCCTTGTAAATCATAATTGTTCTACAAAACGACATCTTAAGCGCTTTGTATGAACACAGCAGAACTGGCGTGCGAGTTAAATATATAGAGTTTTTGTTTCCCGCCCATTACTCCATAATACAAATAAAAAACACAAGTCGTGTACTTTAACAAGTCCTTGTCCTAGCAATGACAAAGTAATGAGAGGTTTTTGTTTGCTATTTGTATGAGAAGCATAAATCAACTGGGCACTTGCGAGAAATGCGGTACAACTTCCGCCACCTTTTTTATACCAGTATCCAGTAGGGGCCAGCATTTGGCCACAGCCTTGCCTAATGAAGAGAAAAAGTGTAGCCTATGTCCGCCTACCAATGCTACTGTAGTCGCTATCCACGCGTCCGTACCTCGCTTACGTCATCGCGAGGTGCCTAGTTGAAATCTACGAGTTAACTGTCGTTAACAACTCTTGTTACTCAGCATGTCAAACAATACGGGGAATTGCTTTGTGGCTCTTAATGCTGACTTCGCCTCCAGCTTTATTACACTTAATATCTAATCTATTTTTAATAGCGCTACCCAGTATTGATAGCGGGCACTGACGGTATATTTCCGAGTGCGTCTCATACCGACAAACTTGTTTCTAAATCTATCAGGTAAAATTGTGAGACTGTATTCTTAAGTCAGAATCTATTTTTAGTTAATGAATTGCATATTAAAATCCTTTGTACATTATACTTTCTTTTGTGTGTATTTTGCTTCTTATTTTCATTGTATTTTATACATAGTGAAAATAGTAGTGTCCTTAAATAAATTAAATGTTATTCTCATGTTGATTATAAACAAACAATATTTTGACTCATTGTTTGTTATGTATCAATATCATCATCTTCATCAGCCTACTCCCGTCCACTACTGGATATAGGCCTATCGAATGGCACGCCACTGAGTTCGACCTTCAGTTCTTCGCATCCAACCACTGCCAGCCACTATACGCATATCGTCTCTCAGCCTAGCTGGAGGGCGCCCCACGGTACATTTGCCAAGTCGCGGTCTCCACTCCAAAACATAATCCTTAAAGCGCGTAAAATAATCCATGATGATACACAACATAATCTGTAAAGCACAAAACATAATCCATATTGATACACAACATAATCCTTAACGCACATAACATAATCCACAACGACACACGACATAATCCATATCTAACGCGATAAACGTCGATAAATGTTTACGGTGGGCAACTATTGTATCATAGCACTTGTAAAGCAGCTGTTAGCGATTCGACACGGGTGTGAGCATGATTCGATCCGAACCATTCGGGTCATGTGTGTTTGCGGAAGCGAACTGAAAGCTACCGGACTTGATACTTGGTCAAATAGATATATATAATATATGTATATAGCTGATGTATGGATAAAAAATCTTTAAGGCGTGTGAAGTCTACCCACCCGCAATTGGCCAGCGTGGTAGACTATGGCTTTAACCGTCTCATTATGAGAGGAGATTCTCTTTTCCATTCCAACATTGGAATGTAAAAGAGTCGGAACGGATGTATGGCTACTGAAAAAATGACAATACAGATATTCGAATATCGATGGATCTAAATGCTGAGGGAGACGAAGGTTCACTTATCTTGACCAAATATGTAGGTCAAATTCTGGGTGATGGGACAGCTAGGAGTATGCGGAACCGGATGTATTCAAAGACAATGGTGAATGTGGAAGAAGCACGTCCGGTTTGTGAGAATATTTGGCATTCGGTGATCTGTGTCTACCCGGTAAGGCACGTGGCGTGGTTGTTTAATAATAATGTGCATAACTTTACATCCAGGTTTGTTTATTACAAATATGTTAGTCTATGTATGTACATGTTGCTTCGTCTAGACATATGATAAACTAATTATATAAAACTATATTTATCTTAAGTATTATTACTCAATATGTATACCTTTTTAAATTACCTTATACCTCATCACCTAATTACCTAAAATTGTTTATTAGGTATTGGTATATTTATTTAGAAGAAGTACAGACGTGATGTTATGTTACTTCTCCCTTTTAGATTATTGAATTTTCTTATAGCAACGATTTAAAAATGTTTACTTTTATGAAGATTAAAAGACACGAGCACTAGATTTGTACGCTGTGTGCGTTAATTAGTCGTGATGAACATTTTAATTAACTTCCTTATGCCTCTAATTATATCAAAGAAAAGTGTGTATCGCGAGTGGAATATTTAAATTGTACACGAAGAATACGTCATGAAATAGGAAATCGCTTTAATCGTTTATTAGAATTTAATTTTCTTACATTTTATGTATTTTTGTATTTCTAAATTAACTTAATTCATCGGAATTAGGTGTGTGTTATTTATCTACTTTCAACTTCACATCTTTATAATCTTATTCAATTATAATTTATTAAGGATATTAAATAACTCAATTAAAATTTTGTATGAATTTTTTAGAAATTAATTCTCAGTCATGAGAATATGTCAAATCAATGTCACACAAATAGGTCCGTATTTGTATTCAAATGACTGTTTTATTTCCCATTGTGGTGACGCACGCGTGGTACCACGGCCACTGTCACGGATACTCCAACGAACTTTCACTGGTGCGAAGAAAAAATATTTTAAATCATGCTTCCCTACTATAATAATAAATACTAACGCCTACTAAGTTCCAGTGCTGAGAAACGCTGTTTAAATTTAGAACTCTCTTTGGTTTTGGAGCACTGTATAACCGTGGAATTTTGTTTAAAATTCGAACTCTGTCTAACTTCGGAATTCTGTTTAACTTTGGAGTTTTCTTTCACTTTGGAATTCTGTTTAACCTTGAGCCTCTTTTAACTGTGTAAATCTTATTAACTATGGAATTTGCTTCAACCTTGGAATTTTGTTTAACCTTTCAAACTTTTTCATACCAAATATGGACGGATTAAAGTCAATATTAGTTATTTCTGAGTCAACCAAATATCAAATCCAATTAAAGCTAACATGACTTACTATTCTCAATACTTCTAAAGTTGCATAATCATTTGATATTTATGTTCTAGTCCATTACACTTTTGCGGTTATAGTTTCGCCGTTAACATTACCGGCCAATGACTATTATTGAACGAGGTTGATGAACTTCAAATGCATATCTTGAAATTTATCTTCATTTATATCGCTACGCCAGGTTTGTTACGATGCAGGCAGGGAGCACCGCGCGCTAAACATCTCTATACTAACCCTATACTAACTTACCCTACCGTACCTACCCTCCTAACCTATCCCATACTAATCTCTATACTAACCTGATCTGACTTGCTTATTATACGCTCATCACTCTCTTCATATACTAGCGTCGGTGTCAGAGACATGTAACTATCCCTTAATTATGTATATATTATCATTAGTGCTAGTAAAAAAAGAACGGAAAGTAATTAAAAGGGTATTAATTGATGATTAATTTGATTACTTATGCGTAAATTTCTATTGAGGCGTGGCGGAAATGGAAGTAACAGGTTGGAAAAAGTGCACATGAGCAACTATAATCGTAGAAGTTGTATGTTTTGCAATACGTTTTTATATATAGCGATTATTTAAATCAACGCGGGCGAAAGTTGTCCTGGCATGTGCACGCTCGATCAAGACTTGGATTACCTGTAACACTACACCTTTTGTGACTGAAACTTATCAAACTGGATGTCATACAATGTTGACTTCAAGTTCCTTTGTATTCCATAACGAATTGCCTCATAAAGTTTATTAAACCTCCTCTATTTGCTCAAATATGCTCTATGTAAACAAATTGACGTTTTACGAAGATTAAATGTAAAGGAAAGACCATGGTTACTGCGTTCTAAATACATCGAATGAGTCTGAATTTTGAACCGTAAATATTTTACGGTTGAAAATATGTAACATATTTACATAGAAAGAAAGAAAGAAACCTTTTTTATTTGTAATATGTACACCTACACGTCATACGAGCGTTAAGATATGAAAATTCAACAAATAAAGCAATTTCAGACTGCACACATTGCAATATGGATCCTACTCAGCATTATGCTGGGAGTTCAAAAGGAACCAGCGCTATGAAACCAGTATGTCATATTTTTTCCAACTTAACTAGCATAACAATGCCGTAGTCAAAGCAAAATATACATGTGCATGTTGCTACATGTGCATGTATATTCTGCGCATAATACTTTATGGCCATGGATTCATTCGCGATATCCGAGTGCCGAGGCCCAAGCCGTTGGCTATGGCATTATATTATGCTTATTTATTGTAGTGCTCATTTTATATAAATTGGATAAGTTATATTGGAAGTGATTTGAGCGGTCAATAGGGAAGTGTCTCGCGCGCCGAGTCGTGATCGCCCATAGCACAGTCCTGAAATGTAATCATATATTTTGCCAATAACAAGCAATAACGTCTATACAATCGCCACAGCATCGTAAAGTAGTTTCTAGCCGCGAATCACATTTTACGATGTTGATTTAATATTTACAATACGTACGTTATATGCGCTGTAATTGTTAAATTAGTAGTTTGTATTTGTATCTCAATAGTTATTCAATAAATAGTTCGCACTTGTACTTTAGTAGTTTGTGTTGAAGATAGGATACCTAAGAATTTATTGCATGCATTTGCTATCTTATTAATTAATTCTTACTAATGTTTAAAGATCTTGTCCGATAACTGATATTCATAGCATAGCATGCTTAACCAAAAATAGTTATTATGTATTTCTTGTTTACTGAATAGTTCAGATAACTAAACTTAAGTATTTTAGGTAATCATTTCATATAAAATTATATTACTCGAAAACCTTTATAAAATTTCTGATGTAAAAGACCAACAGTGTTTTATTATACATTAATAAATAACATATCATTACGGCTGTATTTCCGCGAAGGAGTAGTAAGAGATGAGCCTATAGCAGTATACCGAACACAAGTTCCCGCTACTACTAGAAATTTCAAGTTAGAAAAATTCAATAGTACCAGACTTGCGATCGAACCCATAACCTCTCACTCACCAGTCGCCTTTGCAACCACTCGACTAACGAGGCAGTCACATCATATTAATAATTTATCTTCTTATTAATAGTTCCATAATTGGACTATCCAAACGCTCCATCGGCAAATGTGTGTAGTTGCAACCCATAAATAAAGGTATGTTAATCTGTTTTGCTTACTTATCACAGCGGGCTGCGATCGGCTATAAAATAGAACTTCCAATGAGGAAGTGGTGGGCCATAGCGCTCCAAATCCCCGCCAGCTCTGCGGTTATTTCTTGATGGGATTACCACCAGCGTGATCCCAGTAATTCATATTTTACGATTAGCCAATCGTAATAAAATAACAGTTTCAAAATAATATATCTTGAGATTGAATGTGGAAATAGCACGTCAGGTTTGTCTGGAGAGAGGTATTTGGCATTCGGTGCTATCTGCCTACCTAGCAGCTATTCCCTTACTGTCCAGACGATATTACATAATAATAATATTCAGTTGTACGAGTACATTATTTGGTATTAGTGATTTAGGCCTCAGGTGATTCTATTAAAACAGTTATTCACAAAAATCAACATAAAAACAAAACAACTATGTATTTATATTTGAATACATCATTTGCATTACGTTGATTATAAGCTTATTGATTTCGCAAGGATTTAATTCTAGATTCTTAGCCATGAACCTAGATCTCCCGTTAGGTAACAGAGACTCTACATTAAAACCAGGAAGACTAAGCTATCTAATATACGAAACGAAATAACAGATGCGCTTGCCTGAAGCCACAAGTGTATGATCATTAATGACGGTTAATTCAACCTGTACTATTAATGCTAAAGTTTGTGTGTATGTTTGTCCGTCTTAAACGCTAAAACCGCTTTACGGATTTTGATGAAATTTTGTATATATATAGACTAAGGCCTGGAATAGCATATAGGCTATTATAAGTAATTAAATATGCCAAAAGATGCCGCTGTCTGATTGTTAGAATGTCTAATTATATAATGTAATTCTGTGTACATTCTCCAAGACTCAGTGCCTAATTATCAATATTTATGTAAAATATCTTTTTTTCGTAACTTTACGGCCCAGAAAGTAGGAAGAAACTTTTAATGTATTTTAAGTCAGTGTACAATCAGCGCTTAGACCCACAAACATAGTAATTACACCTAAAATTGCTGTGTTCACGGCGAGAGGTGCTCTATCACACGGTCGTAATTTGACTCCTTTATCTTATAATTATCCCGCTATTAAATTATATTATACAAATGGACATTTGTTAAATCGCTTAAAATTATGGCTCACAAACATAAACTTGTGTTAAATGGTTTTTTTTTCTTTCGTTCTTTATAGTTCGTTCGTTCGTTCGTTTTTGTAGTTCGTGCTCAGTGATAATTTAATCCTGACTAAACGTACGAAATGTATTTTACGTACGGCGTTTAATAAAGCGGTCATATTTTTATTCTTTTTTTATTGTTTCATGTTCATTGATAATTTAATCCTCACCAAATGCTTTTCTCTGTTATAGACGATCATTCGAACTGTTAGTATGCATAACATTTGTTTCGATTTGAGGTAAATATTCGTCCTGGCTAATTCTCCGCGTTATGAACACGTAACACAGGAAAGAATTTGAGTTCGCTTCACTCCTAACAGTCTGACATTAATATGTCAGAGAAACATTTACGCCTTTCAGCCTTCATGTTTACTGTTTAAATTTAAAGAAATGCTTAGGGTAGAAGAATTAAGGGCTCACTATGATCGTTTTATGGTTTTAAAATATATTGAGCATTTCTTCATTATTTTTAAGAAGTTTCCGAATGCCGAAAGCATTCAGTAATTTAAAGGGTTAGAATTAATTTAACTATTTAAAAATTCTATACAAAACGAAATTAAGCCAATTTTTCAAAAGTAGCCTAACTACATCTAAATTACTAATAACTGTATTAATTTTGTAGTCATATTAATAGTGCTTTACCTAAGAAATCTACCCACATATATTACAAATATTCTTGTACAATATTCTATGCACATGATAAGAGGGAGAATGTTTGACGAACGATTTTAGTTCCACCAGTCATGACTTGTAAATTGTACTTACAACGCTGACCGCGAATGCCGCGCGCTTGACCAATGTTACATGCCGTTATAACTACGTGATTTACTCTTTAAATTGTATCCATCACAATGTACCTTAAATAATTTCCATGCTTCTCTGTTTATGTTGTATTTGTACTGAAGTAAACGCACTAAGACTGTGTAAGTATTTCTTACCACTGCACAGAAAAGTCATGAACGTCAAAGATAGGTATTGAAATTGATGATTGTAAAATTATTGGGCTATTTTTTATTTCAATGGAAATTATTACAAAGGTTTTAAAAATTGAGTGTTTATTTGATTATAAGTTGATGGTAGTATAATAATCGACCCATTTGTCATTCCACTGTTGGAATATGGCTCACCTCTCATATTAAGAGGGCGATTATTATTGACCGTAGTATATAGAATTTAAATCAATTACTTGACATAATTAATATTAATAAATTAATTTTTGTACCTTTTTACTCGGAAGTATATTTTAACTTTTACTCAATATAGTAATGTACCTTTATAGCACAATAAACAGCCCAATCGTCACTTGGCTAACGAGTAAGCCCTAATCCATCTCATGCGGAGAGGCAATAGGAAACCAATAAAAAGGTTGATGGTGCTGATAATGTAACTCATATTTATAGATTAAGGAACTTGTCGCTTTACGAAAAGTGAAATTATTGCAGCGTTATAATACCGTAAATTATAAAAAGAGTAATTTAGAAAAATATGTAATTACGTTATTCATTAATTTAATTATAAAAAAGTAATTAATTAGTTCAATTATAATAAAGTAATTAATTAGTTCAATTATAATAAAGCAATTAATTAATTCAGTTATAACAACATTAATGACTAAACTGAATTATAGAATGTTGTTTTAACTTAATGTTCAATAGAGTACAAAATAAATAAGTGGTCAGTGACCGGCGAGTGGTGAGCGCACAAAGGGACGAACAAACAAAAGAGCGGGTAATAGCTATGAACAAGATCTGAGTGGAGCGAGCCGCGGGCGGTTCGGTGGTTCACGCTCCTGGCAGAGCCAATAAAGTTATATAAGGCCTACAGTTCTATTCCAGATGAAGTACTTTTAAACAAGGTTCGGGATTTTTTGTTCCATACTAAGTTGTTTGTCTGTACATACACTTATTCAAACTCAATGTGTTTCATCCATTGTAAGGTATTTATATACGAACGTAAATCGGCTTTGATCGCCTGTCAGGGTATTTTAAAATGAGACATAAAAGTAATTTAGTAAAGAAACTTTTGCCTTTCCGTCCGTGCCGTCCAATGATAGGCACACGTGGTATCTTATTATTTATATCGAAACCTACTTACTACCTTGCAAATTAAATTTTACAAAAAATTATATGGTACGTAAGAAACACAGGGAAATTTCATTTAATCATTTTTTTAACTACTTTATTATTTATATAATATCTGCTTTCTACCATAATAATAAAAAAATCTAATTTAATAAGTAATTCTTAGGTTTTTAAATTATTGTTCCCGTTGGTCTATTGCAATGTAGGTCGTGTGTGTACACATGTGTGTTAAATATATTTAAAAAGCATTAAATATTGCAATTAGTTACAGGGTTATCTGACATTTTATATTAGGCAAGAACCAATTACCCTGAATGATATATGACTTATAGTGATACGAGAAAATGGTACGTTAAGTACCATAGAAATTGCTCAAGTATGTATGGTATTATGCTTTTTTGTTTTATAGAACAAAAATCACATAAACAATACATTAACCAGTCATCTCGATAGATAGAGCACGATCTCTACATACCATAACGAAATAAATCATAGATACGCGGAGAAAGTCCATTTCATCTCATTACTATTGTTACAGGTGTGCTCTCTCGTGTGAAAGTACAAAAAATCGTTACGGGAAAAATAGCATATATAGAGTTTACAGACTCTACAATTCAACAAATATTCGAATATATCAATATAGAGTCGTTGTTATAGGTCTTTTATTATTCTACTGTTGGATGTGTGTCGCCTCTCTGATGGAGATATAGAGGCTATGCATTGCTCTTAGAGGTCATGAATAAATAATTATCATATATCGTTTTCATTATTTTTACAATTATATTATGTTTAAATTATATAATATATAGTTTTATGATTAAATTTTCAAATGTAAACTCTGTTACAAATAATTCTTGTATTACTAATTGTCACATTTTATGAGATTATTCATGAGTAATAAATTCGTTTTTTAAAATTTATTCTTTTTTAAATTTAATGTTAAGAAAATATTTCTTCGCCCTTTATACATTTGTAATAATACTATTCCCATGCATTTAGCTATTGCACACAAATGTAATCCAGGATCAGTTGTTCCCATTGTCCATACAAAGGTCGGCCGTCGACCTCGCTGGCGCAGGCTCCCAAAGGACCCGGAAGGCTCGTCGTGACTCCTTTATCGTTAGACATGAGACCTAACTCCGTACATTCTACCATATGAGGAGTTAAGATTGCGTGGTTTAGTGCAGCCACTTGCGATAAAGGTCATTAGTGTACTTTCTATAAAGAACACAGTCCTGGTAAGGATAATGAACTAATTAGGCTCTATATAACCTAAAAATGTTTACATGTATGAAGACAGTCATGAATGTAAACGAAACAAGTCAGGTCTATCAGGATAGCGACATTTGGCATTCGATGCCCTCTGCCTACCCTATAAAGAACCTGGCGTTGCAGTGTAATAATAATAATTTAAGAATTATTTTATGTTATGTACTAGTATGTACATTAAGAGCCTTGTGTAATGATGTATAATCAAAGAGCTGACTATATGATTTTATTATGATAATTAATCAAAGGGCTGATAAATATTTTTTCACCCAGACACAGATTAAATACTTGTACTTACAAATACAACTACATCATACAAATGTTCATTCTGAGTGGAAATCGAATTCACACCACAACCACCGGCCACTCAAATGGGAATAGAAGGAAAACTATTTCAAACTAAAACCCCTTTGTGTGGAATTAGTAATTAAATACGAATAGAAATGCGGATAAGCGGTATTGGTTAAATGCATTGGATCACTTAATAGAATAGCCCATAAAAGTTCGTACTCCTCGAAATGATCAATAAAATGATTAATACGCTAATAAGTGCTGTGTTTTTGCTTAATTCATGGTTCGTTATTTGTGGTTTGTTGTTATATCGTCACGCGAGATCCCTTACGTGGTAGACAGCGAACACCGAGTGTCAAATGTATCTATCATTACAGATCCACGTATTTCTAGTATATAATATACCACATAAATATGTACAAACATTTTCTTATCATTTCGTCCGGGTTCTAATTGATTTCGAGAAAGATTAAAGCCATAGCGTAGCAGTAGGCCACACATGAGATGGCAGTACACTAAAAGTGTCAAACACTTTCTACTGTTCTTAACATACTGTGTTACTTTTTTATGAAATGATTTCACGCCGCTTCTCTCGGTAATGTAGCGTCAGCGAAACACGTGGGAGAATAATTTCTGTCCGTACACGAATAAAAATGGCTGCAAAAAAATTGCTCTTTAGCATTTCCCCGGAACATTACCGTTCGCGGAATCCGTGCTCGGTGTACGGTACTCTAGCTGTGACTAGTCACGCCTCTAAATGCCATTAGCATGGACTGCACTCCCGTGAAATTTCTCCGTACGCCACTGCCCTGTGGACCTCGGCACGTTCGGCTAGTCAAATACTGGACAGTTTTTCCCTCGGCCCATTCGATCACGACCATCACGAAATTATACCATCTGTGAAGGAATTTTTATCGCAGCCGGGTTAACGCAACGTAACTTAATCCATTGATTGACTGTTTATCACAAGTAAATCCTTTGCTTTTTGTCTTAATCTTTTCCAATCTACATTTTTTTGATTT
>DWME01009168.1:0-11109 GCA_018244795.1 Parelbella ahira ahira | reverse complement strand
AACTACCGGTAAAAACTGAATATTATAAACAAAATTCTAGCAATCTCAGTATACACTAAAAATGTATGATCAATGCTTAATGGCTCAAATATTAACACGGAAAAAGTTCAATCATGCTTTTGAAATTCTTTGAATTCGTTACATTTAATATCGTTTACGCAAAACACGAAATAATTACAGCAGTTTTTCATCCCGTATAAATTTTTCAGTGTTGATTTACCATTTAGGGATTCCTTTCTCGGGATTCAAACCGTCTTTATCGTCCGCCGTTTTATAGTTCTACAGTTCGACTCGTTTATTCTCTTGCAATAATAAGAATTAAGGGCATAGTTTACCACGCTGCCTAAAGCTTATTTTGCCAAACTTCACATGCCTTAGAGAACATTATGGACAATTTCAAGGTAGGTACCTATACAATTAAATCTACATTCGTATCGACTAAATTGTATTAAAATAATTTTGAGCGATTTGGACGTACAAATATCCCTTGTTTGAACAGTGATCAAAACAGAGGAAGCATTTCAGCTCTGCAAGGAGAGAGATTTGTAAGTACCTACTTGCCACTCGATGCTCTGTGCCTACCTTGCAAGAGACCTCGCATGACAATAAAATATTAATAATAATAATATCAGCAATAAATATCGTCACTTACTTTTGTAATAATATTACAGATTAACTTATACATTATTTTTTCTAGGGTAAAACCATGATTAGAAGAGCAACTCCAAATGTGAAAAGGTTAGACAATTTGACAACAATACAACTTCTTTATATTGGACAAGTGTTCGTCGACTTGACCGTGGTTGATATCGACAAGTACCTACTTAGCCAGCTACGTGTGTTTGCAAGTTTTTAATTTATAAATTATACAAATAAATAGTAACAAAAAAGAAACAGACATTGTCAATACAGATCAGTTTTCATTATAATATGCGTTTTGAATCGTAATCGTAATTTGATATCGTAATCTTAAGAATGTCGTGAAATCGTAGATTGATTTAAGTCATAATAATTTGGGACCGCTATAGATATACATACCTATATAATATGTAAACGTATGACGCACGCATTCCATTTTCAAAATGCCCACAAATTTACTATATACTACTACTTGAAGCGCATTACAACTTTACGGCATGAATAAATTCGAGAGTTGATAACGGATTCACGATGTTACAATAAATCATTCTCGCACCATTGGTAATACCAAGCGTTGGAGCCTTTGAGGTCATCGGGAGAGAGCCGCGGTGGGCCTGTGGTGGGCGCACAGCAACCCAGCTCGCAGCACTGCCAGTGGGAGGGGCACAATCGCCCATCGGGACAGGAAATCTCTTCACCTCGCTGGAAAATATTGCACGTTACGAAGATAGGACTTACAGGACATTAATATCATGATGCATACAATAAAGAATATTACATTGGTTATTAATTTACAAATAATTAAAGCAGAATATTACTTTATATACAATATTACGACGCTGTATCGCTATGTACACTATTCTACATGTTCCTATAATTGTGGCTCTAATATTATTCAGTAGTCTCAACAACGATTTCGCAAAAACTAAGAGAAACGATAGCTTGTCAATTATTCAATATTATCTCGGGCAACGGAGACGTAGGCACGTTGCCAATATTTTTTCTGTTAAGGTCAAGTCTCGCGTCCTCTTGGAACCGAACTCAGGAATAAAAGACAAATAAACGTTCCAGAAAGCTCAATACACGTAGGTACTCTAATCCCGCTATAATACTTGCCATTTTATATTCTTGTGAGTAACTAGTTTACTTCGTTTACTACCCTCTCTACTTCGTTCGCTCTCACTTGAGAATAAGACGTTTTTTTGCGCAAAAAGTTTTATACTCTGACCCTGATAGTAAGTTATCACCACAGGAAAGTTATTTGAAATGGGATAATAACTTTTTGTTGTTGATGAATAAGTAAACAAACGTTAAGATTTTAAACAATGAAAAACAATTATTTAAATCTCTACACAATACGTAAAAGTTATCGTTAACCCGTTTATTTCTCCAAATTTATAAAGTGGTAGAGTTCACATAATTTAAAATACGTTTTGGAAAACTTTCAAGTATATAGGGTTATCCACATTGTTTTCTTTCACGCTCGTAGCAAGTGATGGTAAATTTTAAAGACACAAAATACTTAGTATATCCAGATATTTTTGCCAATACTAGATCCGCGCAGTGGGCGGCAAAAAATTTAAAATAGAAACAAAAAAAAAAATTTTAGTTATAAATTCTAGCTACCTTACTATGTCATTATTAGTGTAGTTCAGTCTAATATTTAAATACCTTTAAAATTTTTGATGATGAAAAATCACAGTGACATGCTGAAAGTTTCAGTGAAATGCTAAAAAACTGAGCTAATTGTACCTATCAACAAAAATATCCAAAGTATCATATTAGCAAACGTCGGCTGTGGTTCTATCGACAGTAGAAGGGGTCACATACAGCGTTTGTGTGTTTAATAATAGATATTAATTGTAATAATTAACATTAAGAAACTCGCTAAGGGAACGTTATATACAAACACATATTATGTATTATAATAAAGGTTCAGGAAATTTCTTACGTCCATTAGACAATTTACAATGACGTATACACGTTAATTTCAGTTGACACATTTACACTTTTCGCGGGAAAAGATCCTAAGTGGCACGGCGCATGCTTTGTAGTTTGTAGCAATCGATCTGTCAAAAATGCTTTAGGTACATTATTATTTCAACACAGCCTGGTATATACCTAATACGCATAAATAACAATATAACACTCGCTGATTTTCTTTCGAAAACACCTAATAACGACGCACACATTTTCATTAACATAACCTCAAACTGTAATGCTTTGGTACAAATTTTATGCGATGTAAAAGTGACAAAGACGATTCACGCGAATTACAAATATTTAAGTCCTTAGATTCATATTATTTGTTTAGAGATAATGTAACAGAAGCATATGCTAATAAAAAGGTAATAAACTTACTGTTGGCTCAACAACGATGAATCCGAGTACGGAGAGACCAAGAAGGAAGAAAATCATTGTGAGTATTGCGAGCGGGCGGGGGCACGGCATGAAGTACAGGTTTACATCATTTCGGCACTGAATTGAAGGCGCAGAGTGCATTCGCACCCTGCTACACGTCACACGTGAATACCGCGATATTATTATTTAGGGGATGGCATCCCCGCAACATGCGTCTCCCCCGCGGGGCAGCGCTATACTGAATTTCCTTTATGAGCGCCTGAAAAGGCCAGTGTATCAGACACCCCGCGCCCCTCCCGAGCGAACTACCCCCGAGCTACCCCGCCCGGACGCTGGAGCCTCCACAAATAACCGTAGCTCTGCCTACACTGGTTCTGGCTTGCAAACTCTGAGAATATACTTGCAATCTCACTAATTCACACCAACACGATTTAGTTCTACGGGATTTCAGAATAGGGAATATATTCCCTTGTAACTGCTTTTCATAAATGTCGCTGTGGCAGGATGCATGCGAGTGAAATTCTGTAACCTTTTCAGTGATACCAAAATAGAATTTAGACCTGTCCCAGGAAACATATAGGTCAATACTTCCGTTAATTGGAAGCCTCCGCTTCGTACATTTCCGTCTCTATTATTCTATGAGAGCAAGTGAGATAGCCATCATTTTCCTCCGATAGCGTTTAATTGATTCTATTAATAGAGCGCCCTGCCGTGTATCAGATATGAGTAATAAATCTACATTTACGTCATATTATTTATGAAAATAATCAATGTCCTCTGCACAAAGTGATGTACGTTACAAAGATTAATATCATTTCCTTGCAACAACCGTAAACCAAATATAGTAATGAAACGTATGCATATAGCTTACGGTTTTTCATAATACTGCTTAAAACATGCGAAATTTGCCAAAGTGCAGTTGACCAACGTGGAAAATTGGGTGTGGCAGGGATAGCCTTTGCCGTTCTCATTCTGATAGGGTCTCTTGCCCAACAGTGGATAACATAAAGCTTGATGAAGGCAATGACGATGACGTTCAAAATTCTTCCCCGCTCAGTGTAAGCCCAAAACATGAAAAGGTCGACCGGACGTTACTGCTTAACGGTGAAAATAGGAGTATGGTTACTTCTGCTGGAAGTAGGTATTCTAGTATTCAGATATAATATACAGAATTGTATCTAATTTATTATCAGAATATTATTATCGCTCGCCTGCTGAACATGAACATCGCCCTCTAAAAATGAAAGTTAATAAGTCTTTATGAGACATGTAGGTATCTGTATAAATGTTGAATTCGAACAATCTGATCTTATTCGAACCACAGCAAAGAACATATGTAAGTAAGTATACTATGCAATTTTACATAAAATGAACACGTCGAGCCTCGAGTTATGACAAACCGCGTAGCGCATTGGGTGTAACGTTTTGCTACGTACGTAGCCCTGATACATACATACAGACGTCCGTAGCATCAAAGTAGCGTCAGCATCACAGGCGAAAATTATAATAATCCTCTTGGTGTTTTATTTGTATGCAAGTGTATTTATTTCTTTATTCTTATGTAACCCTTTAATATAAGGGGTACAAGCGTGTACTTAATAGCATTGCCCCAATTCAACTATGTTTGAAGGAGAGGAATTGTGGTACATGTGGACCTTACGGTGATATTTAAATACATATATGCACAAACATACTTATCGTAAATATACGAGTACATGACCATTGTTCATTGTAATTCTGTTGTCATTTTTCAAATAGAGATATGTGCTGTATATTTTAATACTTTGTCTTTTTTTTTTGGTGGAGTTCACAGACACGATTAGCTGGTACACTAAGTGTCTTCAACCAATTTCGAATAGGATTGTGGGAAGAGGACTATTTGCGTCAGTTAGTTCAGTTAGAGCTCGTTGTTAAACGCTTTTAGTATTCATTGGCAATATAACTGCAGGATAGGGATTGTAAGTATCATTAAGGAAACAAAAATATTCATATGTTAGTGTAAGTGATGCAAAAAATAGTATCGGTATCCTTCGCCACTGTTAACAAACGCGTTGCTTCCTAAGGACTGACAGTCGCTTCTAGAATATTCGGGGAACCTAAGCACACCTTTTAGATTGGCACGAAATACAAGTTGTTTACAACCATTGCTTCCCGATTATACTAGTTATAACATTTGGTCTTCATTTAATAGGTTGTATACTTGGTAAATTTAGAAGAAATTTGGTAATAAAATCGGAGTAATCATTTTAACAACTGGTAAAATAAGATTTTTGTACCGGAAAGTTACTCATTATCGAACTCTTTAATTAAGTCGCTGTTGATTGACATATTGCATCGTATATACCAATAATACATGTTGTATTTTTTCATGTTATTATCATGAAAGTCTGCGATAATCTTGGTAGACATAATTGCACGCTTTATTTAAAAATGTGTGAAGTGTATTATAATATCTCAGTTTTTGTTTTATTGTATCCCACTTTCAAGATATAATTTCTTGGAGAGGCTAATCTGCTTCGTTTTACATGTTCAAATTATGTCATGGTCGTAGGTCGCAATATTTGGAAGTGCTCTAAATAAAAATCCTTGGCACTTAAATGGTAACGCGCCAAAACTATTGTAGAAACCATTGAAATTGGAAGTATGATCAACTTATAGTGTTATATTATGTACACATCAATTCACATTGTAATGGGAGGTGGCTTATATTATTTTTTGATGATGCTTTAACATACTGACGGTACAGTTATGACGGTTCACGGTCATTAAGTTATTAAAATTCACTGTCCTCTGGAATGTTATTATTTAACAGCAATAACTGGCACCAGCCTTTTTCTTTGTTCTACTATACTGCTTCACTACTTAGGGTAAAGGTACCTCTATGCTCCATGTTCCTGACGATGATGATAACGCCATAAAACGGTTAATGATAAATTAAGCCATTAAAAGTAATTGTGCTTTTGAATGTTAGTTATTTATGAGCAAGAAGTGGGACTGGTCTTTTTCTTTTGAAACTTGGATAATTTCATGAACGTTTTAATACAAGTTGGTCAGTATATCACAGATTTGAAAAAATTACTCGTATGAAATTATAGTTATTTAACTTATTGATATTTTCTAGCTTAAAAATTAAGATTTATCAACAAATGTTGACTATGATTATTTATCACGTTTTCGAGTTATTTCAGAATGAATTTAATTAGGTTTTTTAAAAAACTTAAAGTAAAATAAAAAACCGTAAACTTAATAAACTTTATTCCAGAATGACAATATTTTGATACAATATTTTTTTTAATAAATTGTTGTGGAGGGTAGAGGTAAGGAGGACCGTCTCTGTGTATGAAAAAGTGTCCATCAAAATACGCTCAACAAGGGGGGCGCTGCAATACCATAGAATAAATTTTAAAGAAAACGCACACGTAGTTAGAGTAAAATAGCGAATTGAACAAGGAACGACGAATGTCCGCGTTGCTTTGGCGTATTTTAAAATTATGTAAATACAACACACAGTTGCGCGGAAATAAGATACTTGGACAACTTATAACCACGCAAGTTTTTCCCATTATTCTTCAGTTAACGTAAAAAAAGGGTATACTACATCTCTACGTTTCACCAGTTACATTGTTTTAAGTCCCGTGGAAATAGGTGGTCAGCCTATTATCATACACTGGGCAAAATTTTAGACTCCGAGTCACTACTAGAAATTCTAAACTAAAAAAAACCAATAGTATCCGACCCGGAATTTAAACCCAGGACCTCCCGATCGGCAGTCGCTCGACCAACGAGGCAGTCACAATTTCATAGATATATGTATTATATATAGAGTAGGAAGACCTGTAACCTCCAACGTCCGACGGTTACAAAAAGACAAACGATTGCGATACCCGACCTCTATCTCTCTCTATCTCAGTACTGACGGATACGCAGTAAAAAAACACTTGTTTTTCAAATAATGAACTCACGCTAGCGCTACCTGCTGTGCGTGTGTGAGTAGAAAGAGACAGAGAGATAGGTAGCCTCATTTGTTTCCTCTTTTTTTTGATTGAAACATTTTAGGCTTCGTTCCCTACTCTTATAATAACTCTATGCATAATTTACCACAAATAATGAACATTTGTGTACACAGAACACGTAGTCCAATGTAATAATATATTCCTTATTCTTGTAGATAATGGAAAACTTAAAAACAACAGAATAACTTTCTAAAATATTTTTCCAATACATAATACATGAACAGCTTACAATAAGATTTTGTTTCTATCTATAGAATGGCAATCAATGTCAAAACCACAGGGATGACAGCTGTCAAATTCACGTCAGTCAAACTGTTAAAGTCAGTCGGTAGATTGTCACGTATTGCAAAATGGTTAGGTGACCAGTTGTTACTTTCATAGTGTAATTTTGTATTATAATAATTGCACCAAGATGCGATTTGATGTTATAGTGTTTATATCATTGACTCTAAGTGTAGCAGCTTGGGACGATGATGACCTAGAAGTGTTTGACGTGGTGGAAGAAGTTAACCAGAATTTCTATGAAGTTTTAGGAGTATCACAGGTACAAGGCTATCTAGAGGATTTAAATCTTTTGGAAATTTAGATTTAGGAAATTTGACATTTTTTGGAAGTATCGTTAACTAGCGCTTTTTTTTTATTAATATGAATACATTTTTTATAGGATGCCACACCAGCAGTGATAAAATCAGCATTCAAAAAGCTCACATTAAAGTTGCATCCTGACAAGAATGATTCACCTGACGCTGATGTACAATTTAGAAATCTAGTGTCTGTACATAATATTCTGAAGGATCCTGGGAAAAGAGAGAAGTATATAAAAACTGTGTTTCCTGTTATTTTTATAATTTTATTTACTTATGTTTGAGCTTGGGATTATTAAAACACTAAGGTTAAAGTCACATTGTTAAATGGTAGGCTCATAGATTATAGAATACCCTTAGTTGAAATACAAACAATAATTCTACATATTCCAATTTTGTGGGCATAGGACTTTGTCTATAGTACACTCCTCTGGCTAACCCTTCAGGGATTACAGACATGATGTTAGCAGTTAGATTTTGTGCAACATAGGAACACATAATATGTGGAAGTGCGTTCAAGACACTATCAGTATCTAAACATTCTTTATTTCAAAAATAAATACATTGTACTTAAAACAAGCTAAATAAATAATTTTACAAAATTAGTCAAGGCTATGGACCACAGTTAGGGACATCCAGACATTAATGATAACACAGAGATGAGTGAATAATTAAAATATTCAAACTTTGTAGTGATCTTTATAACATAATATGTTTAGCAAAGAAAAAATATAATTTTTTTATCCTCTAGGATAAATAATGTTAAAATAGCAATAATTATAACATAGCGTAATGATTTTGAGTAGTTGTACATTATTATGTATTATCTGTAGTGAGTTACATAAAATTAAAAGAAACACTGTTTGTGTTTTAAAAAATTGCCGTAAAATCTTAATTAAAATCAGTTATAATAAAGGCTATCTAAAGTCCTCAAGTATACAATCAGTTTACAAACTAGTGGATATTACTTTACAATTTTTCCAGATACAATGAAGTGCTCAAAAATGGCCTTCCAAACTGGCGGTCAGCTGTATACTACTATCGGCATGTTAGAAAGATGGGCCTGGCCGAGGGATCCATTATATTGTTTATTATCATCACATTTTGTCAGTACACTGTTGGCTGGGCTGCTTATGTGGAGAAGAGATTCACGGCGGTTTGTATATATTCACCATTTATCATGGTCATTATCAGTCAGTCATTGTCCACTGCTGTGTATAAGCCTCTATATATAGGGCTGGAAATCGCACACATCTAAGCTTGATCTTCCACTCTTCACATTATAACATTTATAAGACGTTGAATTTGAGAGAGGATATTTAGACATAGGATGACTTTACATTAGACCTAATAGTATTAGTGAGAAACATTGAGAGCTGCAAGCCAAAAGAAGTAATCTTTCTAGAGATATGAATGAAATTGAAATTAAATGAAAATTCTAGAATGATCCCATGGTTATAATTTCTAAGCAATCATGTTAGTTTGTTTTGCCACAATGCCCTGATAATAACACTCCTATAATTCTAAACCAGATTCTATGTCAGATATATAAACAGACAGAAACATGCAAAACAAAAAAACAGTGTGTCGTAAATGGGGCTAAATAATGAGTGTCTATGTATTTGATTTGAAATTTTGGTTTGCAGAGGAACCATAACCTGTTTACAACAATGTGAGTTTTTTCAGGAACAGATATTAAATACTAGAGGCAAGAAGCATTCAAAGAAATCAGGCTTTGACTCTGGGCTAGCAGAAGTATTAGACCAATTGCCGAAGCCTAGTATTAAGGACACATTACCATTTCAAATACCAAGGGTGATATGGTGGACTATCACGGCTATTCCAAGGATTATAACAGAGATCAACAGACAAAGGAAGGAACAGGAAGATGAGGCTAGGAGATTAAAGAGAAAGTGAGTGTATGATTTTGTAACTTTACAGTGTATTCACTGTTTACTTTTATTTTTACGTATATGTTATATAATTGTTATTTATTTAGGAGCAAAATGCACATGTTGGCTTAAGTATACATCAGTCAGAAGGTATGTTAAGTAATTTATTTCATAAATATATATGTACATATGTATATGCCCAGCAGTTAAATTATTAACATATAATACATTTATTGTGATCGATCGTCAATATATATTTTTAACTAAAAGCACTTTTCTTGATAAGGTGGGCTAGGAATGTATCTCTTATTACTGAAATACGCAACACTAAAAGTTGCTATAAGTCATAGCCAATGCCACAGAAGTTTAAAAGAACTATTTTTGTTATAATCATTCCTCATTCCTTCACCAGGGAGGAAGAGGAGGAGCGCTTGCGAGCGGAGCGTGAAGCGCAAGCGGAGGCACGTGCGGCCGCGGCAGGCGGGGCGGGGGCGGCGCGGCGGCGGCGCGGCTTCGTGCCGCCCGCGCGCGACGGCTGCCTGCTGGACGCCGCGGACGAACCCGTGCCCGGCGCGCCCCCGGTGCCCGTCGCACCGGTACCCGTAGCGTTGTTATATTTTTTTTTTCTTAAAAAGACGTTGCTGATGTCATAATTAAAATTAACGGTAGTTCAAGATAGATGAATTTGAAAGTTCATCTACTTTTTAAATATTTTGACAAAAGATTTAAAGTCACCGTTTCGGTACACTAAGAACATTCTTATTGACTTTATTTTTTATCTTAGGCACCACCACCGATATCAGGCGGGCTGTGGACGGACGAGGACCTGTCAGAGTTGGTGCGGTTGGTGAAGAAGCATCCGAGCGGCGTGGCAGAACGCTGGGAGCGAATCGCTGAAGCCATGGGTCGTGGTGTGCCAGAAGTCACGCACATGGCCGCCAAACTCAAGGAGAACTGTTACAAGTTGCCCGGACAAGAGCAACCAGAACCCGTTGTTGAGCCACCAAAGAAGGTTAGTCAATATTCTAAGTGTACATTTATTTTTAGTTTTTGGCGAATGTAAGCAGGACGATTGTGGACATTACCATGATTACGTCTCAGATGTTTAACATATTTTATATTGTGTGTGTGTTTGTGTATGTGTTTAAAATATTTTGCAGAAAAATATGGCAACATTGTACTGTCGTCAATTTGTCTATAAATTACCCGCCCCGGTACTTGACTAAAATAATATCTAACATTCAGGATTAGAATTGAAATTGACGCAGGGTTTTCCAACGATAGAATTTAACAATATTGTTATAACATCTTACGAAAATTCAAAGGTCGTTTTATGATTTTACAATTCTGTGATGCTTATTGTAACTTTTTTATATATTTTGATCCCGATTCACAACTTTCGATTAACACAATACAAAATAATTGTACTAGAATTATAATATACTTTTTCAAATTTGTAACGTAACAACGTAATATCACGGCTGTAATCCCCGAAGAGCTACGCAGAGGAGTGTAATACATACACTCAAATTTTTCACCAGTTACGTTTAAGTCCCATGAAATAGGTGGTAAGCCTATTGCCATACACCGGGCACAGATTCAGATTTAGAGACCCTACTA
>DWME01009167.1:0-11110 GCA_018244795.1 Parelbella ahira ahira | reverse complement strand
CGTGGCAAAATTCTGGGCTAAAACCATTTAGGGACTTAAAATGTGTTTGTCATCGACACGCTAAGAAGAAGATCAGTGGGCCCCATGTATGGTAACAAATATTATATATTAAGAGCATTCAGCTTGTGTGGGCGTGATAATTGCCATGAAATGCCTTGCCGTTAACACCAATAATTCCTGTTACAGACATCAACTTCAATTAGTCCTTAGGTTTTCTTAGAAGTAATTTAAGTCCACGTCTCCAACACTCCATACTAGAACAATATTGTAAAGCTCCATCAAACTCGGTTTAGTCCAATTAGTTGTGCCCACCATCAGGACTTATAATCGGTACCTCTTCACTAGTCTTTGTGTACTTCAGTTTTCAGTTTTAACTTGTGTTTATGTCATATGTTCACATATAGTTTTCTTATTTTTATATTTTACACATACGCACAGAAGCGTTCATAGAGTATGTAATTTGATTTAGAAACCCCGATAACATTCGAGATCTAAAATATTATTAATTGCAATCTACAATAATTTAGATTACCGCTAGACTAGTAATAAAGAATAAATTACAATGTAAAGCATAAATAAAATATATACAAAGTGCAAATAAAGCGAAGTAAGCTCACAGCCCTGGAGCAATGACAAGCGGTGACAACCCCGAAGAGCGCTGGCTGCAGGAACAAAAGGCATAACTTCAGAGAGCAATTAGTGTTTCGAGGGAAATGAGATTCGCGGACGGATAAGATTCTGTTTGCTGTAATACCGAGGAGTGGGCACCGTTTGCTTAAGTCCAAGACTTGATTGTTACTGTATCCATCTATCTATAGGTTGTGGTCTAACCCGTAACTAACCACTTCACAATGATATATACTTTAAATAACTAATTTTAAAACAAAAAATAACTACTAGATAGATTTACTTGAAGTGTAGAACACGACATCTCTTCTAATAATTGCCAATCTTAACGCTAGTGGTATAGAAACTGACGATTGTTAAACAAGTTATATTTACATAAAGTAGTTGTTTCTTGTGGTCACTGCCACTCCAACTGCCAGTGCTTCAGAAACTGTCATCTGTTTCATCATTCATTCATCATTCATCATGTCATTCTTAAGTCTTATGTTAAACAATAAGTTTCAATTCCAATTAAATTGTTTTCTATAAATGTATAAATAATATTCAAGTATATTAGCTAAATATTCGCTCCACTGTATTTACGTAACAACAGAGCTGTTTTGCGCAGAATGTTCCAGATTTTATCCAATCGTATAAAATACAATTGTGATGAGTTTCATACCAATTGCAGTCACTGAATTTTAGGTCAACAAGACATCGAAAGATATTGCAGTGCTGTATTGAGTTCTAATTAAATGTCACCATCAGTTCAAACAGCTACTGCTCTTGGAACTCGATCTAAATGCCTGTTTGTATTTGAATTCAGCAAGCGATAATGTCATATATATGATGTTTCTAATACCTACATATGTGATTGAAGTGCAGCTTTTAGTCACGGAAGAAATAGAAATATTATTCCTATTGGAGTGGAACTGTAATCTGAGCAACATCGCTACCAGTTGGAGAGGCGGTGTCTTTCTGTAACTTCTACTACAGTAGTCCCGTTCCGCAGTTTATGTACAGGAACGTTGTGATCACTAAACTATGTGAAAATATAGAAATCTTTCCCAAACCTAAGCTTGGTTTTGTTCAGGACTTCAATTATATACATGCCCGTATATTACAGGTCCTTTAGAACTAGAAATTTAAAATGAAAATATTCAAAATGAAATATAAACGAAATGAAAATTAGATACGTCGTGTGTCTATACCAATTTCGCTCGTCCTCTTTTTTCTGACCGTTTGTTATGGGCGCCAAAGAATACCGACAGTATTGTGGCCCACGGCTCATTCCCGTAGATTGATCCCGCCCTTTCCATCGGGTTTGTTTTTCGTTTGATATAAATTCGTCACTTAAGCGGGCGGCCGATGAAATTGCTTTTGAGAATCCGCTTTGCCTAAATCAAATAGATTTTCCAGTTAAGTACAATGTCAATAAAATTGTCGACTGAACGAAAATCCCGTACAAATAAATTACAGAATCGTCTTTCACATTTGCAGTAAATAGTTTTATAAATAGTTACTGTTTGTAAATGTATTTAAAGAGAAAAGTTGATTTTATAAATCGTATATGTATTTTACATCTATAACATGTATTAGATATTTTTTTAATATCCTATAATTCGTGAGCACACCAATGAAGAAGGATGGGAACTGTGTTGGAACTTAAACCAGTACTACATTTAACTATTGAAATCATTCAGAAATGACATATAAAGACTTAACAGATTTTGATTAATACAAATATACATTATATATTTCACTACTTACAATGTATAAATTTAAAGAGATTATGCAAGACTCAAACAGATACGAGTAGATAACAGAACATTTCATGTAGGTATATTTCACGAACAAGATCATGTAACGCAAGAACGCGATTCATTTAATACGTATTAGATGCCGTGCGTACTTTCAAATCAAATCAACGCCGTTCCCGAATGTAAAGCGTTTGAACCTATTTTCCAGTAAACGAAGCTTCAAATCCTTTCCTCTTAAACGTTCCACATCCTCAAATCCTACCTTTTGTTGGATTACACGCTGCCTTATTATTTAAACCTTCACTCAGACTAAATCTACTAAACTCTCTTATATTGTATAAATAATCAAATGAGTTTTGTGTCGGAACACGTTGCGGGTCGATGAGTTTGATTTAATCGGATTAAATATTTGATTAATTTATTGTTACAGTTAACTTTCACTAACAGCAACTATTGATTGTATTAGCTGGCATAATTTGTTCTCAATAATATAAAACAAAATTTTTAAAAATGTGATATAAATATCGAACTGCAAAATAATTTTAATACAAACCGTCGCCAATTGGTCAGTTTGCCAGCTTTCAATTAATATATCTGAATGAAACTTATTAAGACTTATTAAAATAAAATAAGCAAGTTTTAAATTTATTTTGCCAAAATACGTAATGAAAAAGCTTAAAATATACAAGGTAGCTCACACAGATATTTCAATGGACAGCGACACTAATTAGCACGCCAATATATATAAATACACACGAAACGATGTATGGTTTGGTAGATATGTAGGTATGGTAAAAACGAATCCAGTAAGTAAATCAGCCGTACCAAATACCGTGTTCGCCAGTCATGCCGAATTAAAGTTTGCTATACACTCGCAACTGTGATGGTGTGAACATGATGAAAATTTCAATTTGCCGATGTAAATTAGTTCCTTTGATGTCAGTCACTTTTATATTACGAACGTATCGAAAATCCACGCGGCACTTTGAAGTAATGCTGGTAGATTTACAGTTTAATACAATGTATTGTTAGCGGAACTGTTTGGCTGTTTCTCGCACTCAAATCGCGTTTTACACATCAAACTACAATAGTAAATACTTACATTACACTTTGTTTCGTATTGAACATCCGGATAATCGTATGGAGATATAATATATTAAAATCAAGTGAAAACTAAACGTTTATCTTATATATAGCTGTATAATATGCATTGCAAGCACTATATAATGTACATAACAATGTATGTATGTATGTATTTTAAATTTTATAATAAACTCTTTCACATTAACGGAAGTAATTATAATACTTTACTGTATAAAATAAAATCATTCCTTCATTTTATATCCGATATAAGCTTTATTATGCATTCTGATTTCACGTTTTCCTCACGTTGTGCATAATCGTATGTTTTTCCTGCTTACTGATCTTTAAAAATTATGGTAAAATTGGTCTGAAATTATTTTTGCAACTCTTCTTGTAAATGTAATTTTATAAATATATAGCGTATATTTATACATTATAACTTATTAATGACCATTATTAACCTTAACTACACTAAATATAGAATTTTAAATATTTGCATAGAGATCCTGTATAAGATGTGAGTACTAATAACAATTTTTGAACATTGATCCTCTAATTATCTAAATTGAGAAATACAGTCTCCATAAAAGTTTATAACGTTTAAGGTAAGTAATGTAAAGATTGCCATTTAGACTTATGATTTAGATAAACGTGTATTACCTAATAAACCGTCACGGGCTGATGATGATGATGACATAAACTGCTTAGTGTCTTACGCGAGTAAGATCACGTGGCTTATGTAATAAT
Source organism: Parelbella ahira ahira (assembly GCA_018244795.1). Taxonomy (NCBI): domain Eukaryota; kingdom Metazoa; phylum Arthropoda; class Insecta; order Lepidoptera; family Hesperiidae; genus Parelbella; species Parelbella ahira. Next base: position 6,914 of record DWME01009167.1, on the reverse strand, counting down.
AAATAATAATAATCGGCCCATTTGTCATTCCACTGTTGGAATATGGGTCTCCTCTCATATTGAGAGGGTTAAGGCCGTAGTCTGTGGCTTATGTAACTAGTGTGAATATATACTATTACATATTTAAACCACCAAACACTTCGCCAATGACAGTAACAAAGAAATGAGAGGTCCGTTGAAAACCTTCTTGTTCTCAAGCCGTTAATTTCTCAATAACGACAGTTTAATTAACGCCAATGCCGCTCGGCGCTTCAGAAAAGGGGCAAAAATGGCTTTAATTTAAATATTGTGATGTACAGCGAGATGGTGTAGCAATCTGCGTCAAAAGGCTTGAAGCTAATTGATGAGAAAAGAAAAATAGCGGGCTCAGTGAAGCGCCTTGAGAGATGCCTATGTCAAGCAATGCATGAATGCCGGCTGACAATGATGAATAAGGCGTAGTAGATTATATCTCCTTACACTGAATGGTAAGTGCTCTTTTCAATTATCTATGTATCATCATCAGCCTATTTCAGTCCACTGCTGGACATAATCCTCCCCCAATGAGCGCCATCGCGCCCTGTCCTCAGCTTGCTAAGAATCATCGGGCTACGTACGACTTTCACAAACGTATGACCCTGACTACGTATCTATGTTTTCGAGGTAACAATTAGACAATTATAGTTAACCAATATTGTAAAAAAACATTAAAACGTAAAAAAACGTATAAACGCCTTTAACTCTCTCTGTTGATCGACTAGATCTCTCTCCTTAATATTGATATATACTCTCTTACACGTTACGTTACACGTATAAAACGGATAACCTACGATTTCCCTTTTGTTTTATTTATTTAAACATAACATCTCAAGCCTAACAACATCCTTTTGAGATTCCTATATTGTCCAATTATTGGACTTCAATAATTAAGGGTTGCGATCCCTTAACACAATGCATTCATGCCTATCAGATATGTCTTTATATAGAACAAAGAAAGGGTTGAATTATATATGGTTCGAAGAGTGGAAACTTTCCATTGATTGCCGTAGTATATATAGCAAGATACTTATAAGATTTCCAATAAAAATAGAGTACGGTAGGAACTAAACAACATGCCTTGTAGGCAGCGCGGTTCAGTACAGTTTATACTATCCATTGTCAATTCTATAGTATTCGTATCACCACCATCATCATCGTCGTTGTCAGCCTCTAGATGTCCACTGCTGGACACAGGCCTTCCCTAATCGGTACCACTCCCTCCGATCCTGGGCCTTCCGAATCCAGCAGCTTCGTATATGGGTTGTCATATATATATATAGAGTTTTTAACACATTTACATAACATATCATGTACCTTTGAAGAAAGATACTTCGAACCCCTAACACGCTTATCTAAAGATTGGGCTAAGTTGGTAGCAATGATTGAAAAACGCGGTAATTAACCATATATCCCGGGCTAAGGGCTCTGAATAGCAGCACGTAATTGCACACAGGCAGTCTGACCCGGATCCCTAGGGATAGCAACCTTAACCTACTTGAGCGGTAATCGGAGGGCTTAGCGTATCACATCACATCTTCGGAACATACTGAATTAAGAATTTTTGGTTCTATTCCAGGTTAGAGAAAATTGTAAAATTCTAGAGAAGAAATTTTAGAAGTCACATTCGTCGTCGTCAACGTCGATTAAAAGTCGAAAATAAATAAATAGCAACTTTATTACTTAAGTAAACCCTTATAATTTAATAAATTATATAGATATCCTGCTTATTTCAAAGTTCCACCTTCCAGTAAAAAAACAAACAAAGCACCTTCTAGTAAAGTTCTTAATTTTGAGAATTTTGCATGAAAATACATTACATTGCATATGAATGACGTCCGTGAATGTATGTCGGCTACAAAAAGGGAATAAAATAAGGGTTCGTCCGGACTATCGTGTATGTTCGTTTATCCAAAAGTTGAATTGTCGTTTGTATTAAAACATACTTGTATACATAAATTATTCTGCTATTGCAAATTACATAGATAGTTTCAAAATGACATCGATATAATTATGTAATTCAAGAAATATCGTCATAAAAGCTCACTATAAAAGACAATTGTTATAAAAAAAATTTCATGCTCAAGTCCAGTACATGAGTAAAGAAGGGGTGCGACCACTCTAAGCTGTATATACCACAGTCTAACCAAACTTAGGAAGAAGTAACATTTGGCAGTATCTAAGTCTGGGCACTCATAATTAATATCTACGGTAATTAAATATTACATGTATTTAATATTCAATTTATTTAATATCCACTAACATTTCATTATAACACCTAGTAACTATACATTAAGAAAAAAATAATCGATCCATTTATCACTCCACAATTAAAGTATAATTATACTTTTTAGTAATAAGGTCTATGTCTGGCTATATCCGCTGATCTACCTACACTTTTGATGTTATGAACATCAAATAATTCCAGACACGACCACAGAAACCTCTGTGTACGAAAGTATCTCTTATATCTGGGTAATCATCTTTATTTACTACGATGTTAGACGAGGTCTCAGGTCTGAAGTTTGATCTAGAATTCTCATAGCCTACGGTCAAGGTACAATTCCCAAGAGTTCGTCTTGCGATCGCCTAAGTCCTACATTCTTAGAGAGACTTTACAATTAACGTTAATTAATTTTAGTATTGTGCATTTTATTTTATTTTATTTAAGTTATTTATTATACGTTTTTCGTCAGCAAACCAGCTAATCAAACTCATGTCAATTTGTATATAACTTAACAGAAACACTAGCCAATCATCCTGATTGTATGACTACTGGATTATTCCAAAAAATATCAAATCGTAAACTGCATTTGATGCAAACGTGCAACAAGAGCTTGTTGATTAATTGCGCCAACAGTGTAAATTAAACTAACATACATATGACAGCCAATTGGTATCAATCCAGACTAAACTTGTATATTTTCTGTAAATTGAGTTTCGACTTTGTCATTAAGAACTATTAATTTCGAACAGGGGTGCGGCAAAAAAAGCCCACATTTCTCTTTCTCTGCTTCTCCCTAATTGTATCATCTGACTTTGTGTCTAAGCTTTGCGGAACTTACTTTGTAGAGTTTAATACTTTTGCATGATTGCAATGTTTGTAAATCCATAAACATGCCATTCAATTCAATCCACAAACACCCATAAGTATAGATATAAAATATAATATAACATAGAGCAACACAATAGAGTCAATCATCGGTCACAAACAGCCTGTTATCTTGATCTAGTCTTTTCTTGTGCGACAATACTGCGCGCTTCGTTACCTCTGTTATAGGGTGTGTCCCATTAAATAATAACATAGGGTGTGGTGACGTAGGCAAACAGCTTATACTTACATAATGACTCATCTAATATATAACTAGGCGTATGTAGAACATAGAATCGGAAGAAACAGGCCTAGACGTATGTACTCACTTTGATTAAGTCAGAGATATCTTGAAACAAAGCAGGATTAAAATTTCCTTAAATAGTCAAGCATGTATGATGGTTTTTTGTATAAGAGACGAAAAAATTTATCTCTGCCTACTCCTAAGTGAAATAGACGTCACAATATGTACATATGATTCAACTAATATACCTTGCCGTGTATTTTCCTACATTTGTTATAAAGCCGTCTCAATTTGGCAACACATATCCTATATAGCTATTACGTCCAGCATTAATTGGGGAAGCCTGGAGCTAATTTCACTGCTCTGTGTAGCACCGGTTTACGGCCAAGTTTATTTCAGTTTTCAGCTATCCTGAAGGCATCAGAAGATAAACTATATAGCGAATTCGTTGCAATAACCAGTATAATTTAAACTTTGTTAATAACTTATCACGACGCTGAAATATATTCGAGGCACGTCGAGGTAGAGGCGCAGTGAACTCGATAACAACACATTTACAGAATGCAAATTGAGAGGAGGACTACAAAAATTTGGTATTCTTATCGTGTGTACATTTACGACAAAAGACATTTATTATTACACACGTGAATTGTGATCACACTTAAGCAAAATGTAATATTATCGCGCCAGGCTTCTTATACCGTAGGCACATGGTCATATTCGGCTAATTACACCGACGGCTTATTCTTGTATGTTAGCAGATATAAAAAATGTTATGTCTTTAAGCGTAAAACTATCTAAATATATTGTTGTATATATTATCCCATCAGGTCCCTTACGGGGTATATAGAGACTACGTAATGCCAAACCTATCTTTATTCTTTCAGATCTGACAAACTTCGTCTAAATACACCACTCTCACCATATTATGTGGAGTTAGCATGACCATACAACAATACACTGGAATACAACCGCGAACTCATACCAGTCCGAATTGGATTATTTCAATTGAGCTGGAAATGTATCGACTGCCTCTAATTGCACATGGGGAGCGTTTACCCAAACAAGGTAATGGCAACTAATTAACAACGTTCGCTAATGTAAGTTTGCCAATCAAACGCACAGCTTGCACAAGGACTGTAGTTTATGATTGAACGCTAATATTATCTTAACTCGCTTGCGATCGAACTGTTTACCTCTAGATATATCTTTAGAAAAGTACAATAGTAGGTACATATACATATTTATATGTTACAAAATTTTAACGTAAAACTTTGGGATATTTATTACTTCCAGATATTTTTGTAGATATTGCTGCTTTGCAGAAGAACAAAGTATTGTACCATGTTTAAAGTGTATTATTATAATGTCACGCTTAGTATTTAACGGGGTAAACAGGAATATAATTGTAAGGTCATGGTAAGTCGATCAGTGTATACACCAGACTTGTTCGGGCTACATCCTATTACATGACTTACACACTGAAAAACTGATTCTACTCGTATTACTATTCTGTAGCAATTACAATCCAACGCACTTATTAGCTTGCAAACCCAATACTCCGAAGACAATTCTACGGGGAAACCGTTTTAGATCAAAACTCGAATCCAGGGTCGGCCTGCTAAGCCCTTACGAGCGACGTACCCTATTATTGAAGTACTCGTGTAGCCCTTACTCAAAAGATTTGCCTTTAATATTGATGAAGCGGTTAGGGTTCCGTGAACAGTTAATTCACCTCGTCTATAAATCAAATATACACAGGAAGTAGGAACATCCGGTTCCTTTGTTCCCCGAACGTTGTTAGTTTCACTTTATTTGTCACCGCCGCAAGCCTCTATCTTCCTTCTATTATACCTGCTCTACGAGTACATCTCTTAGTTTTCAAACAAGTTATCTTTAAAAAGTATTTAAGCAGTATATCAGTCGGTTATATTGTGTGTCCCATTCTGGGTGTGCATTTTTTTATATTTGATGTTTCATAACATTGTCTGTTTTTTAAAAATCGTATTTCATTTGATATGTAATTTCGCGTTTAAAAATATTTTTTTTAAATTTCTTTAAATTGCAAATAGAACGTCCTAGAAACAATATGTGACAAATGGAGAAATGTAATATATTGTTGAAATTATTAATCCGCAACTATATTAAAACATAGCCAACCTCACTTCTACATATCTCTATTAAAATTTCATTCAAACTTATTCACCCTGAAACCGTCAAAATCTTTGAATTGGAAAATAATCTTATTAAGGATTCCGAATGTACTCTAAAATACAGTTTAATACATATTAAAATGCTAATACTATGGTAAAGTTTTGTATTACACGCAAATGGAACAATATCTTCGATTTCTACTAGAGAACTGATAACGAAATAGAGACTGGTCAAGTGCTGGCCTATACAAGATAAAAAAAAGATAATGCGTGTATTAAGATTGTGATCGCTACGCAGTAGAGCTACGAGCGTAGGCATCGCAGATAACAGAGGTGCTACGAAGGCTACAGGAGGGTGTTCCTGAGTCATAATAACAGAATAAGAAAAATGTAAAAAATCATACTTTTGTAGCTTCCGTGATACCTGTAGCGTAATATCACGTACTCGTGTTCAATATTTAAACATTTACTGGATTAACCTCGGTTGTAATAAGGACAGTACTTGACATAATTTAACTCTCGATTTAGTACATGCGCTCCGAAATAGAATTCAATCTAATTCCAGAACGCAACAATATTGGGTTATCAAAACAGATCAATAAACAATTATTTGAAGCTCGCATTACATCGGACAAAACTTTTGACGTTGGTAATGACTGTTGGTAACAGCGCCCACTTACCGACAGAGCGATAAGTAGAAAGTCCCACGGTTTTTGCAATAAAAACGCAGATCCTCAAAACAAGTAAAGTGTTTTCAGTTATTAAACTTTACTTCACGAAATAGAAACTGAAAACACAATAAAAATAAACATATGCAAATGCCCAATTTGTCCGTCCGTGCCAACTACGTACAAACGCGATGCGTGCTCGGAATACTGAAAGTTAACGCTGAATATTATTCAGATGACGTGTTCGACGCACGAGCCGGAACGTTTCTATGGATACAGTGACTTAAGTTAAAATATCGTATCGAAGATTGACTGGAAGTTGCAAGATGGCTGTGGTCGGCTTTGATGGGCTAAAATTCCAACTAATATTGTAATGCGTAGTAATATTTGTAGTAGGCTGTGTTGAATATAAACCGTACGATTGTCTGTATATTTATACGTAGATATATATTCGCTCATCAGGGCAGATCTAAGTCCAACTGGACCGAGACCAGCTAACGTATAGAACATATTAAACAAAGTATTTTTATTATTAACAGGGCGTGAATGGCCAAGACTATAATTAGAAGACCGTTAATTATATATTATGCCTACTAATATTATAAATGCGAAAGTAACTCTGTCTGTCTGTCTATCTGTTACGCTTTCACGCCTAAACCACTGAAACGATTTTGATGAAATTCGGTATGAAGATAGAACTGAACTTGGGAAAGGACATAGGATACTTTTTATTGCGAAAAAAA
>DWME01009166.1:0-11110 GCA_018244795.1 Parelbella ahira ahira | reverse complement strand
GCAAGTTAATCCTTTGGAATGAAACTTATTATTTCACTAAAGAAAATGTTTGTTGATAAAAAACGTTTTTGACTGTATATTATTTGGACGCGTGCTAAAGATTTATTTTAAATGATACGCGAGAGAAACTGCGGGGCACAGCTAGTATATTTGAGGGTGTCTTCGCGATTCGCTCCGTTTGCAGACACCCTTGGACCCTTTTCCTCTCTCGACAGCTCGTTGTTTTTATCCGTTATCGAGGTACATCGGTAGATTAGAAACTGTGTCAAGCGCTGTGCTCAAATTAACGATTCGTGTATTGACCTTCAAGCTGTATTCCGAACCAATTTCGCTTATCCAATTATATTACCTGAATACTACTCGTTATATTAGATAACATTTTACGTTGGCTAACCGTAAGCGTTTCCTCTTGTTATTTAGTTGAGAAGATGCCTTAAGTTCGAAGGCTTTCGCGCCATTCTATTATTTCCCAGAATTAGTTAAGTAGCATCCATATTACCTTGGCTCTTGTATCTAGCTCAGTAATCTCTTAAAGCATAAGTAAACCGCGCACGCCCACACACTCTAATAGTATGCAGTGATGTTTCTCTGTTAGCCCGAGGTGTATTCTGTATGAAACAATTAAATCCTTTGGAGACATGTATTGAACCACCCTTAAAAGCGCACCGAAACCGGAAAGCAGTTCAAAAGTGCTGGCGGACTTGCAGAAAAATACGGAAAGTACAGAATAATGCTGAAAGTATAGAAAAATGCGAAAAGTTGTAATACGCTTCACATTCTTTTGAGAACATTATTTATTTGTATGTGTAATATTTATTTAAACCAACCTTACGTTACAGTATTTCCTAATTTAATCAGTAATAAACCTCACATGTCAGTATCGAGTTTTCATGTTCACATTATAATGAACTCGATTATAATATGTTAATTTATTTGTTTATTGTATTGTATTTATATATTGTAACTACGCATAAAGCATATAGGAAACGTATTTCATCGAGGCTTTGCGCAAATTAACTGCAGGCCGCTGCTGGCTGGGCGATACTTCTTTTCTTCTGTAATCGCCTTAAAAAGCCTCAACCTTCTTCGTTAAGCTACAAATAATTGAAAAAGGTACTCCATAACAATGTTTTGGGACACCTCTAATACCACCATCTGATCCAAAAGTAGACACATATTGCATGTTCTGCATCCGTATTAGGCAACTACAACGGATAAACTACATAGCGTACATTTCTAAATACATAAATATTTATCTTTGGTAGGTATCGAACCTACAACTCCCGGTTTACCGGTTTGCAAACCACTAGGCTAACAGGCTAATCGATTTGAATTATACCGTGTTCCTTTTCAAGGTCCAAATTATGTCCGTAACAAATTTTTTATATAGTCAGTTCAGCGGTTTAGATATAAAGACTTCATTAGTTGGGAATGGATAGTTGTGACACAATGTCACTTGATGACGCGTCGCTCGCAGCGGGGCGTCGGCCTGCATCATACAGAGTCCCGTCGGATACGCCTACAATTTGTTATCTTATATTACTGTATTATCATTCTATAAAATATTGTACTCTGACATACTGCACAAGCAATAATAGCCTAGTGATTTGAAATTAAGTCTCTTTCTCTGGGGGTCCTGGGTACAAGTTGCGCGCACTTCTCTACAATTGTATGTGTTAAGATTCAATATCACTTGCTACAACGGTGAAAGGATATTACGAGGAAACCTTAGAGCTCTTGAACAAACAAAAAATTGTTCTCGAAGGTATAGAAATATTTGATACTCGCTGCCGTGATACTATAATAATAAATAGATACATGTTTTATGTTAGAATTAATACATACATATATTTCAACCTCGTCATTTTGAATTTATCTCCGATACTCCGGCAGTCAGATGTACAATCGGTGGAAATAGTACAATTGTCAGTTGATTTTTTTTTATTGTTCCAATGCTGGATATCATTTTCGTCTTGTAATAAGAAGGACATAGTTTAATACAGTGGTCAACCGCAGGTCGGTGGACTACAAGCGCTTTGAAGAAAATTATGGCGAATTCTGGCAGAGGATGTGTGTAGTAATGTTCTTTACGACATTCTCCTTCTCGGCTGCAACGAGTGTTAGTTACTAGTTATAAAACAAACCCAATATTGTATGCAAGCGGCACCTCTAACCCTTGTATCCGCCTCTAAGTGGCTGCTCGTGTGACATCTCGTAAAGCGGACCTTCCGTCATCTTTGGAATTAGTGGCAGCGGCGCGGACCGAGGGCGGACGTGTGGTCCCAATTTGCGGCTAAGTGGCCTCGTCCGGCAACGAGCGTGCTCTGGAATCATTTATCATACAGGTACTAGTCTGGGAAGAAAGGTTGGAAATAACAACTGATAGTATTTCATGAACAACGAAAGAATCCAGTTGTCGGGGACTATTTAAACACGGCCGTTTTCTCATATTTGTCTAGATAATGTAGGTATTATTACACACGAAACGCAACTGAGGCGCGAGCTCTACTTGGTCAGCGCGCGTCACTAGGTGGTCGTTCGCGCGCCTCGCGCCAACGTATCTGCTTACGTTATCAAATTGCATTATTCATCATGACCAGACTCTGCGATAAATTATGAATTTTAAATAATTAATTATCAAACACATGGCCCAACTTGACCGTTTTGTATTCTGGCGTGACATAATTTAAAGATATAATAGAATGTTGTTCTTGTTCAATGCTTGTACGTCACTGATGTTTGTCTAAGTACCCTGAAAAGATGAATAAAATGTATTGATGCACATTATGGACATTTGCACTTATTCATAAATAACTGTAATTGATTTGAATTGACCGAAGCGGCTTTTTATTCATACATGTATACATATGTAAATACTCAGTAATGTTTTCACGCTTAATCCTTTACGGGGTAGGTATAGACGCACAGAATAATATTAAGTTCTTTCTGGAGTATTCGATAACATTTCATAATACTGGATTGTGTTGACATCAAATTCATCTATTCAAAAGAGAGATATCACATTGGCACACGTTGTAAACTTGGAAAAAATGTGAAGTAAAAGAAATGCATAAAAAAACAATGTAAACCTAAATAAATTAGTATACAACAAATGAAAAACGAAAGAAATAAAAAACAAAATATTTCATATAGGTACATGTACAAGAACAGGAAGGCATTAACACATGTATTGTCGTAACTTTTGTATACAAAGGAAAGTAAAGGGGCGTCCACCGCGCGGGCTCAGTCGAAGTCAAATTACGTTGACAGTGAGGCTGAGTCAATGTATCTTTAGTAACTGCTACACCATCACACTATATATTCAATTTTTTTATCCGTGCAGTGCCTTCTCCGGGCTGCGGACCACGGCGTGCTGCCCGCCCGGTTAATATTCAAAGCTACCATCTAAAATGCAAATTTGACTGCATACATCCGTGCAAATAGTTCGCGGAACAGAAATATAAAAGAGTTTGCGAAAGCTCACAAATGAAGTTCAAAAAACATTTTATTTACGACGTGAATGAAATACACAAGGGCTATAATAATAGATTGTATGAAATTGAGTAATGATTCAGTTTTGGCCTACAACTGATACCTCGAATCATTATGAATTTCGGATCAAATATGTATGACTAAATATGTTCGGATCAAGTACGTAATAACATATTAATTTCAAATTATATGAGGAGATTACATTAAGCAATTACATTTATTACTTAAAATAAATCCTTATGGTTTTCTTGACTACATGGTAATTAGGGAATCATTGAAGTCAAATAAGTATTCGGAGTAGAAAACTTTTGAGTTCAACATTTCTCAACGATTTAATTATTACAAAATTCCCGTTACCTAAAAAAATACATGTTAAATACATAGTTACATAGGTCGGTAGACTACAAAATGTTGTACTTGGATGTGCACCCCTGACGGCACTGTTCAAGTTGTTAAAACGTTCTTTTTGAAAACGTTAGGACTGCTCTTTATATTTTTGTCATCGAAGTAGGGGTAAAGATGATCATGTATTTGATGGTCTCCTCCCTACCGCCGCCGGCGAGCCCTTTGGATATAACGGATAATAGAACCATGAATTCTCCTCCGTGGACGAATACTCAGGGTCGGTATAAACGACCACAAATTGAGCTAAGCAGAACGCCCGCGACAAGCTTTTGGTTACTCGTAATAATTGGCCTGTGATCTAAATTGGGCACCCGAAACAAGCCTTAAATTTCCATGCGTTGGTTACTGCTCGGAGCCAGTGGGCAGTGAGAGCCCTATTAGTATTCTGAACGCTCCCAATATGCTAATTTGGTTACACATTTCATTTGCTAGATGTGTTTAGAAACGGCACGCTAGGGCGAGCGAGCGGGGCGTTTTGGTGAGGGATCCGCACAGATCCGCCAACTGATATTGTAATTAGGATCAGAAAATTTGTAAATTGACACTTATGATTACTTATAATATATTTTAAAATGTATTCGAGCATATATAGGAAATTTTAAAACGTTATGAAGATAACTTAATTATATATGTCGAACTGAATGTTAGTGAAATTTGATCGGACAACATGGCCAAACCGATATAATGTGATACAAATTTTATTGTGTACTAGCTGTAAGTCGCGACTCTGTCTGCGCTGCTTATTATATTAATAATATGTTTTACGTGCAGAGCAGAAAACATAAAAAATATAGAGTGTAAAGTACACAGACTAACCTCTATTATTTTTGTATAGATTTTGAGCAAAGTTTCAAGCAGTATTTACAGGCTAATTTCTACCTCCTGCCTTAAGGAGTTTTGACTCCTCCGACAGTAAAATAGATTGCAATCATGTCAATCGTTTTAGTTTCACTGCTAACGTAATTTGCTGATAAAAGAATTTAAGGGTCAGTCGACTATTGGAAAAGAATTTTAATCGTTATTAGATGGACGAATGAAACACGCATATTGGATGCGTTTTTGTGTTGACGGCATGTCAGAGTTTCTTGTAGGTCCTCGCTCTATGGGCGTACGTGGTCCGCCAATTGCGAGAGACTTCTGTCTTATAGTCTCAAGTGGGGCTCTCTATAAAGAACATATATGTGTAGCGCGATAAACTTTAATGTTAAAAAAAATCATACCCTGTCCCCCAGCAAGCACCTTGTCATTAAAATATGCACCTGGTGACAATATTTTACATGAGGATATAAATATATATGGAAACTAGTGATTGCTTGACACGACTCGTTGTGGAAACTCATTAGCCTTCATTAGCATAAAATAAACAAGAAGTTAGTGGCAGCTTGTTCGAGTGAGTTACTTGAAGTTAGCGAACTTGAAGAGAAGTTAGAAGTTATTTAGTTACAGGAAGGGCACGCGTGAGAGAACTGAGTCCAGTTTTGTATTACTTTGAATTAGACCTCATTAGGTCGTGAGTTAGTTTGACGCTGCTAACAGTCTCTATTACAAACAGAAGGGGCTAGATATTTTCGCCGTAGAGCAGGAGACATTTCTTGTAAGACTAAGTTAATTCAGAAAAGAAAAAAAAATGCAATATGAATTCTGTTAGAACATATTCAATATAAATCTTGCTATAAGTGGTTACGGTGATAAAACTCCATCTTTGGAGGTATTTGCTGGGATAACCTTTAAAAATGTAATTAATGATAAAGACGTTGATTGATTATCATGATATGCGGATATGAACCCACACGTGTATGTATGTACATATACGTGTACGAGAGAACTGAAGGAAATTGAATTACTCAAAGAAACTTCATCGTTTGCATCTAGGTTTGGAGCGAGCGTAATTGAGTTAGCAGCGGAGAGGTCGCAGGCCGCAGCAGCAACTCTCGACGCCGTGGCGCGCCTGATTAGATTAGGGTTATTGATTGTGTTGCTGGTGGCTTTGGAGAGGGCCTTATATTTTCCTTCATCATCTTCCACTGTTGGACACACGTCTTCTCTGAGAATGTGAAGAGTTAAGGCCTCAGTCTATCTCGCTTGCCAAGTGCGAGCATTAATTTTGTATAATTAAATTTCACTATAATTTAATTAAAGAGAGCAACAGTCAAGAGAGCCCGCCGCCCCCGGACTTTTGCGGCCGACCTCGAATAGGACTGTTAATGTCAGTTAGTAGTAGGTACCAGTAGTTAAATATCTCGTTAGTTAATGACAAACAGTAAGAAAAGGAGTCGTTCTTTGGTGCGGTTAATATACCAGTGCGAGTGCAGTTAGTATGAGTGTATGTCCTGTTCGAGGTACAACATTACAGTAACAACTGCTACTCGGTGTAGCAGAGGTAGTTCTCGGATGAGCCGGGGAGTACGGTCTACTACCATGTAGCGTAACATCAAGTTTGTGATTTCCATTATCATGACTGGAAGCGGAACCCAATGATTTGCTTGTAATTATTTCGTCTGCAATATAACATTATTTTTATGTAACCTCATCCCTGTAAGCTCCCAAGGAGTAAGCAGAGGAGTGTATATTCTTATTCTCGTCTAATTCATTCTTCATTCATGATTTTTTACAAAACAGATTCGTTGTAGGAATATTGACAGTTATGGTATAAAAATGTAATACAGATACTGATCGTAAGGTGTGCATGTATTGTTGGAGGTGGCAGGGTCACATAACTGAGTTCTCAATTAATGTTTGCTTGCGTTTGTTTGTCCTTCTCTGAACAGCGCCAAGCTTTGAAACCTGATACTCCTTTTATTACCACTCTTATATTCTACCTAAAATACCAATTTGTCGTTATAAGAGGGCACGAGATGAATTTTCTAGTGGGATTATGTGAGATTATCACTCGGCAATTTTCCCGAAGGGTGCGAATAAAGGTTATCGGAAAATCGGTTGGCCAGCGAATATGCCAACCCTAGTCCTCAAAGGAATCACTCTTTTAGAAATACCCCTTTTCGGTTAAATATACATATTAGTTATCTTCAGCTTTATACACGTGAGTGTAGAGTATAAATTCCATTAAGGGACTAATGCTCTAAGACGTTTTGTTTCTAAATTATAACTTAAGCGCGTGTGGAGAATTATTTTTAAGCCTTATTTTTCAAAACGTTGAAACAGGTACTTATTAAGGAATTGAGAACAAGCGTAATTAAACTTTGGCGCTCATATTTGTTCGTGTTAATAATATCGTCTACAAATATCTCAAACGTGCGGGTGTATATACTATTCCCCACTATCTACCCCATCGGGGATTACAGGCGTTATATTATATTTTACGTCTACAACTCTTTTTAAGTCCCACTGCGGGCCACGGTCTCTGCCATAACTAAAATAATATATTGTATTGAATTCCATATTTTGAGCTCAGTCCGAATGGAATACTGACGCGTCCTCGTTGTTAAATTTGGAATACCTTATATTATGGTTCTTTCTGTTTTAAGATTAGGAATTTGCACGTCTCCTTTTTGTGCCTAGTGGGTTAAGATTCAGCCTCTCCTCAGTAAGTTCAGGATGAAAATATCATTTGCTATAACATTGTATAAAAATATGCCAGGAAACCTGAACACCTCAGGGTTATCTAAGGCACGTGAAGTTTGTCAACCTGCACTTGGCCAGTGTGGCTGAGTAGAACCTTTTCATTCTTACAGGACATCCGTGTCCAATAGTGGAACTATTATATAAAGAGGTTCATGACGCTAATGATGCTGATTGTGATAGTAATCACGAGTCATGAAATAACTTTTTTTTCATTTATTCTGGTCACGTTTCTTTTATACATTTGCAACATCCCAAGAGTGCTCAAAACCTTAACGGCCTTAAATGAGAGCTCTTTTTGCGCCCTTCCTGAAGAACCCTATGCCACAGTGCTCCGGGAAAATCCTGATTGCAACTTACTCCACATGTTATAAACGTATTATACACTCCAGATGTTCCCACACTGTCTGTATGAGTGTTTGTCAGCGAGTCCACAAACATATCAAACATTTTAATTCTCCGCCCGTGGTCCTAACGTCGTTGATATCCCGCCACGCCCCGCGGCGCCGTTCTGGTGCTCTTGAGCTTCTTGGCCTCGGGCGAGAGATCTCGCATGAACAGTAACACGGGATTGTCTCAGCAGAGTTATGCGAGCTATATGTCAGAAAGGGTCATTAGTATGGACATTAAACGTGTCGAAGATAGTCTTTAGTATGGGTGTTAAACGAAACGCAGCACAATGCACGATAGATGGCAGTTCTATCGTAATGTCGTCGATACTTGGCTCACGTGATTTTGTGCTACAACAGAATCTTGCTGGTGGGGAGGCGTTGGATAAAGAGCTTCTAGAGCATAAGCTCTTTATAAAAAGACTTTCATTGCAGAATAGAAAGTCTCTCTTCATCCAACTTCGGAGAGAGCGGATCCTTCACACTAGGAATTGATACTCGTTTCGTTTGCCCAGTGTATTAGTGTTCTCTATAGTCAGGCTTTAAAAAAGTGATTATAGCGAATTCGCTGTATCTCTTCTTTCGATTACCCAATTACTCGCACACGCTGTCTGACGTAGTAATTACAATACCGCCGATCCGACATAATTATGTACATCTACCCCACAAAAATTTCATTCTAACAACTTCAATCTATTGGAATCTTATATTCCTACATTTGCGGATCTAATTTACCATGGACAAACAAATCATGAACACTCACGGTCCCGAAAACTGTCATGTACCGGTCGATACATCTATAATACATTTCTAAACTAGTCAGGAGTTCTATTCGAAGTGGTAAAGTGTTATCATATTAGCATTTCAGCACATCCCGTCTCCGAAATGGTTGCAACATATTTTATATTCCGTTACTAATTACGGATATTGTTTGCCATGAACAAATAACATTAAACCTTTGTTAGGGCATGATTATCGTAAGATTACCTTTGAGATCTAGGATATAGTTATGATAGTTGGATCTAGTATATAGTTATGATAGTTAGTATTGTTTTTTCATTGAAACTAACTTTATTTTATCCAAAAGTTCAAATGCGGAAACAAATGAGTAGTGAACAAAGCGATGGTACGAAACAGCGCGACGTAGTTGGCGGCATGAGGTGACGAGCTGAATGGTAAAACAAATAAGGTTATATGATTTTGTGGGAAATCATGCGTACAGTAGGATTTATTAGTAACATTTTAAATAAATCGTTTATGTGGTTGCCAAAAAATCCACAGAATATATTTAATAAAGTGTCTAAAAGGATATGAGATGAAATAGAACAATATTTTCTAGAATACATTTTCAGTATTACGGACGATCCTTCAGAATCTGGTGTGATACCGGAAATGTATTAATGTTTTGAAATATATATGTAAGGATAAATTCGTTCATTTATTTTTATGTACTCATAAATGTTGTTGGATAGTTCCTAAATTCTTTGTATACTTACTTCATGGATTTCCTTAAACATGCACCGATTTTTGACCATGTCATGGGCTTGTCCTGCAAAATTCCAAATAACGTGTTAAAATCCGACTGCTTTCGATACAATAAACTTACCTAGCCACTTAACATATCGCTGCTTAAACGTTCCCCTTGCTCGCCAGCCGCTGCACCACCTATCGCTAAGACAAAAATCTTGACCTAACACTTAGCTCTGCCTTTTGATATCTCTCAGTTTTTAAAATTTAATGCCTGTTATTGTACATGGACATGTAATTGTTAATCTTCAATACTAGCAAGTATTTAAATATCAAGGAATAGAAAAAACATCTTTTCTCCTTGAAACATGTTCTTCGAACATCAGCGATGAAAGATGTACATAGATTTAAAGTATATTCATCGTTACATTATAGATATCCATTATTATAAATATACAAGTTACTGTCCATAAGGAGAACGATAAAGTTTTCTCATTTCAGGTAAGTACAGCGTGACGCGTCCATGAAATATGCAGCAGAGACTAGGCAAAGAGCAGTCGCGGCACGGCGCAGTGGGCCCCGTCGGGAGCGGGCGAGATCGGTGTTGGTGTGCGCTCCTATCGCGACGGTAACGTCGAGAACCTTTCGTATTCATGAACAATATTTATTTACTTGATATGATATATTATAACAATCACTATTATAAATTATTACACGTTCACTTTTTGCCTCCTCTATAGGACCCTTGATCCGCAAATCGGAAAACTTCATGTAAATCAAGACGAAAGTTTCCAATACATTTCTACGACTGGTCGATTTGTTTTGCTCAGCTCATCATTATCATCATCATATCAGCCTCTATTGTTCCACTGCTGCGTATACGGCTTTCCCAAAGTACAACGACATTCGACTCTCCGTAGGCCACATACAGCCACCATTACCTGAGCTTTTAAGGCGACCGGACGGACAGGCAAGACGGCCCTCACGCTTTCATTCACCGTTACAGAAAATGATAAGTAGCCTTATCACACGTGTCATGTAGGTAGCAGTGGACAGCATATATTCGGAAGCGTTTCTGTCGGAAGAGCCTACTCGTTCTAGAGATCTTTTACCTTTCGTTTCAAGCTCAGTGGCTTGTTATTGGAGAGCCCATATGTCCAGCAGTGGATGATGATGATGAAGTTTACCTTTCTAAGTTCTGATGACATACATTGGTACTTAATATAATAATAATCGGTCCATTTCTCATTCTTTATAATTTCTTCTTTTTAAATATATGTAGGTCTCCCCTCATATTGAGAGGGGAGACCATAGTCTGCCACGCTGGCCAAGTGCGGGTTGACAGACTTCACACACCTCAGAAAATATATATATATATATATATACACACACCCACATACATATACATAAAACGAGGTGTTTTGCCCAACCGAGTTTTTAGAGGAAGTGACGTCAGGATTGCAGACGTCACTATGCTCAATATTCTTGCTCATGACCATATGATAATACACTATTCTTAAACAAACACTTTATTACTTAGAAGGTACACCAATTCTCAAAATTACTAATAAATTTTAACAATCTTAATCCTAAATTATTTTCTTATACAAAGTCTATCTTATAAGTAATCCATAGACTGAGTTCTATAATCGTAATAAACATCAAGTAACTATAATAATACTCACAAGATTGAGTTGCTTCTCCAAATGCACCAATGATAATGGCGCCCTTTTCAAAACCATAAAACTATCGGTCCTAGTTTTCCCGCCAAAACGAAA
>DWME01009165.1:0-11110 GCA_018244795.1 Parelbella ahira ahira | reverse complement strand
GGCATAAATAACAGGTGTTTAAAATGTAATTATTTTCAGAATCTTTTTAATAGCGCAGCGACGACAGTTGCTGAAAACATCAAGCGCATTTTACATAGGGATTGATAGAGTGTTCGGGTTTTTACCCGTTACACTTACATATGTTCTGGTCTACTCCGTTAGCCTTTTCAAACTGATACATTTATTTCAGGTTCTGCTGTCATTAAAGGTGTCATATATGCTGGTATATAAAAGACGCCCCTGACCTGGCTTTGTTCTCGAGTGGCTTCGATTCGATTCAAATATAGCTCCACACAATTCGCTCCCTGGCGCAGAAGGCTGGATAATTGGGTAATTTTTGTTAATTTAAAAGTCTATTAAACGTTAGATGTGGCTGAAGACCTTGGGATTCCGAGGTTATCCTATTTTTGAAACCGTTAGACACGCAGTGCGATGACGTCATAACTCAGAAGAGCTGCTACTCATAATGCTCAACATGGTGATATAGTTGTACCTATGATACTGTCAGCATCACGGAAATGAGGTCAAATGTCAGATCTATCGATAGTTTTTTTCATTCTAATCTGTCGCTTATATATATATTTTCCTTACGTTTGCTTATGAGTATATATGTACATAAATACTCATTTTCATAAACATTGATTTGTTATATGCGAACTTTGTCTTTGAACTGGTTTTTAGTTTATGTTAAAAATAATAAAACAGCAATTTTTTTAGAAACTTCTATTTCAAAATGAATATTGAGGGCCAAATATAACCAGCAGTGGGACATAAGTGCGACCGTAAAAAACTCAATGTTATGACTTAAATATATGTGGGTCGTATTCGAATTTTTTCAGGCGGAAACTTATTTCAGGTATCGTGGGAAATCCCGTAAACAGGGGCCAACCAACGGATGAATTTAGCCGAAACGAATTCTACTTAATTGTGACTTCTGTGATCCGTTTAATTATGCATAGCTGATTTTAAACGACTTATAACTCTTCCATAATTCACAATGCCTAATTCGACCGCTACATTTATGTACGTAATTAAACGAAAGTTAAAACAGTTATGAAAATGATTTTTAAGCTAAGAATTCGCTTTAAAATTTCGAACTGGGCCATCGAGGTCACCGTTTTGTTTAGACGTCGGAGCCAAAAGTGCGCCCGGCCCTTGTTACACCGCACGCGACTGTATGATAAATGATGCACGAGCGATGTACATCGAAACACGTTTTAAAGTTAAGCTAGCTTTAATTGACTTATTATATAAGAAGGTATTTTTGTATTGCAGGACTCATCGTATTGAATGTAATTTTATTAACTCATACTTACCTATTGATTTGATGTTTAAGGATGATTAGGAGAGGTTAAATAATATATGGTCAAAATACTTTAAATGATTATTATTTACTAAGGATATTTGTATCTATTATTGGTAATAATATAACATTATAATATTACATTAGGTTGATTAGCAGTTATGAAACGAGTGTTTATTTACATTTCAACATTAGCTATGATAATTGATCTCTACCTTCATACTAGAGGGATAATAATATTGTCACAAATTTATTCCCTAAAATATGAAGCTAATTTAATACTTGTAAAAATTATTATCGAAACCGACACGGTGTTCAGTTACGACCATATATTATATATTACAAGAAATTGAAAAAGAATTGCAAAATTGCTTAAAAATTAACAACAGTTTAGCAATGGATCTGTATGTATGTAGAAATAAATACAAGAAGTTTCGCATACTCTAGCAATGAGACTCGTCGCTTTTGCTCTGATTCTTCCAATAATAATAAACTACATTTACTAACTGATTGTCAAACCCATTGATCGATATCTTCCCCTTAATAATTGCACTTCCTTGTTATCTCTTCTAGTTACCCGTTAACGAACAGACCAATCACTTACCCCAGTATATTAATTTTGCTGCGTTATTACTAATTTTCTTCTCGTAATTAAAAAGTCGCAAAAAACTTCATACTTAATAATTTCAGCTATCTTTATAAAGGTTTATAATGAACCGAAGTTATTCGCCGGCGAGTTTCAGTTCCCAACTTTCAGTTTTTAAGTAATAAAAGTTGTTATTCGGTTCTTTATTTTGTGTTCTGTTTTATTTTTCAAATTAAAATTTATAATTTTATGATTTTCAACATTTATTTTCCAGATTTATAACTTTTGCACTCCTGTTAAGGTGACCTAGTATTGGATACTTTATAAAGCCGTCAAATACGAGCACCCGGTGAAGTGCAGTCAAATAAACACGGAACTACAATTTTAAAGAAGTTATTTGCATGTGTGACTTTATATATTCGTTTAATTCAACTTTTTCATACTAACTACGAGAATATTGTTTAAAATAAACGCTAAAAGTATTTTTAACCCAGTCTTATTTATTGTAATAATTTTTGCGTGACTCCTATACACAACTACAACAGGAAAAAGCCTGTGGGGTTATGATGACATTAGTTATGAAACCAAAAAATATTGCATTCTCTCTAAGCGAGACTAATCTTAAATATATGACTACAAAAATTAAATATTACCACAAACGACAAATAATAGAAGGGCCACGCACCACAGTTACATTTGGGACATCATAGTTAGCTGAAGATCACGCTCGGGAGATGGTGAGATTGACGGCCGATGCTTTACAATAATATAATTCACTATTTATAATAATATTATGCTTGTGCATGAGATACAGACAACCCAGTTTATTGTATATTATTCAATGTATATTATTCAGTGGTGTATTTAATTTACTAAGTGTTAATTGTGTGAAAATATATACCTACATATAAAATTAGACGCGGCTGTAAACTCTTAGTAAAAACACAGGTCGTGAAATGTTGGATCTGAGTTCTACTTTAGGATATCAGTGTAATTATGCTAATTTAAGGCAGGTAGAAAATAAAGTCGCAGCGAAAAAGTGCATTTCGTATTTCAGTAGAAAACGGAATTTTAAATACAAGAATTTTTGCGCAGATATGTTGCGTTCCACGTAAATGAGGGTGAATGTTGCACACGCTGATATCTATGTATGTGTACATAAAAATTTTTTTAAGTTTCTGTTGGTTATTTCAGGATAAACCTGTTAGAAAAGGGGAGACACCTAGAAGAGGTTCTAAGGGTTGACAACGGGACAAAGTTTGCACCTCTTAGAGGACATTATGCAGATCTCTATAGTGTCCAGGATTGTCATGATTTGTTTCTTCACAGGTTACGTCATGTTGCAACAATGGAATTTTTATTGGATTACTTTGTTGTCTCAGATTCTGAAAATCAAGAAAGTTTTTCCTCTAAAACAACTATAACAATTTTATGATTGGATGCATAGTTTGATTCATTGAACATTCTAGATCCGATCGAGTAATAATACTTTTATGGTTACTACACTTAATTTTATGATTATATAATCAATAATAAGCTGAAGATCGAGCTCAGCGGCGTGGCATTGGAGAGGCCTATGTCCAACAGTGGACGGGAGTAGGCTGATGATGATGATGACGATGTATGATGAAATTCAATAAAGGCTGGAGAAAATTGTATTTGTACCTAATTTCAATTATTTTATCTCACTCGAGGGCAAATTTCGCTCACGCAGCATCTACGTGTCTAGTTATGCAAAACTATAACATAAAAAGAATAAAAAAATTATACTTGAAAAAGCTTACAATTTCTAAAATTCTTCTTTGTTATTAGAGCGTACGTAATGAACCTACCTGTACCTACACAATATTTTCTCGCACTCCAAAGAAATTTATAAAGAATTTCTTAATAAACAACATCCTCAGACAATTTTGGAAATTTTAGTAGAGAATATTTTTGAAGCGTTAATACACAAAAGGAACGTAAAGCGTTTCAGACAGTTAGATTAAAGGTATAGGAATGTAGTAATCAAAATGGCACACATTGTTCTTGGTCCCTACACAGAAAATTAATACAAGTATTTCACTGCTTTTCTCTATTCTTAAATAACGTAACGTAACGTCACGACTGTAATCCCCAACGAGGTAGGCAGAGGAGTGTAGTATACTCCCAAGTCTCACCAGTTAAACCAGTTCTTAAGCAACGGTATTGTAAAACATTTTTTAATATTTGAAACGTAGACAATAAACACTGGAAACCGTATTAGTAAACACCGTAGACAGCGCATCCATCTGAAAATTAACCAGTAATGAATTATTGTAATGCCTAATTAACGCCACGCTACCTTACGAAGAAAGCAGATGGCGCTACGTGCCATATATTTGTATCCTTACCGAAGTGGCGTGCTTTTTCTACATTCATCACTTTGTGTATACAATCCCATAGGTTTCAGAGACTCAGACTCCGCACCAGCCAGGATCTGACCTAAGCGTTCAAGAAGAGTGAATTTATTTCTTCCTTAATATCTATAACTATACAAAAATAATTATGTAATAATGTACATAAACTGAGTTATGATATTTTTCTATCTAAAAAATTGTATAGTTAACTGTTCATAAAGATAAGAAAATCAATTAGATATGACTAGGACACGAGAGAACAGCAGTAGATAGTATTGTGTTATAATTAAGTCAATAAACCTATATTCCTCATTATTCAGACCCGATAAACGCCTGTGGCCTATTCTAATATATTATATTAGTAATTATAGTAGGTATATAATATGTATATTGTACTAGTCTCAGTTAAAAAAATTCATTCTATTTTATTTCATTATCAATAACTCTCTCGATAACATTAGTTTTTACATATAGATAAAATTAATAAACGTCGTGCATCGGAAAAGCGATAGCCATCACTATGTCTTAAATAAGTCTTACCAACAAATGTACATACAACGTATAGTATGTACTTAGCGAAATAAAAAAATAAGCACTAAAATCCGATAAAATGTGATCTAGGGTATCTTCAAAGTAGATTAAGGCGTTGAAGTCACAAAGCGCTATACCTACCGTTCCGAGGATACTGATGCTCCGACTAGGGGGGGAAGGAGCGAGGGAGGAGGTTATACAGCTCGTAGGACCCAGACCGATTATAAGGGTCTTAGAAATTCGTTCGTTAATTCGTTAATTTAGGCATATATTTTATCTCCAACTCACAAGTTAATAGCAAATCTAATTCGTTTTGAGCGATTTAGTATAGTGTTACTTCTTTACAATTATAAATACTAAATCAAAACTGTAATTCGATCCTTACGTTATCTGAGCACCGACAGTTCTTACTTTAAAACATGTACATACGTAAGTATTGTCACGCCTATTTCCACAGGAGTAGGGATAGATTAAGAAATCCTTCCAAAACATCTTCCGTTTCTTTAAATTCATTATTTCGTCATAATTGCTTATTTTATAAACTGACACTTTTAATCTGCCACCAACCAAATAATCACACAATTGCCTCTGAACGAAAATAATAAATTTTTATCCTAATTTGGTAATTATGTATGTTAAAAAAAATCACTTTTTTTAAATATTGATGATATTTCACTGGACATCAGAAACTGCACTTTCATTAATATAAAAACCTGTATATCACAACATCTACGACATTAAAAACCTAAGTAGTTAGGACCTGTGTACACCAAGTGACGTTGGAAGCCTAAGATGAGCAAAATGAAAAATATAGTGCGAACATGGTGTTTGTTGAAGCAAGGTTGAACGTAGGCGCGTAATTTATTAGCGGAGATAAATTTCAACCCTAAAAGCCAGTAGGAGGATAAAACACATTGCTGGCATTGATGATATCAGCGCCGAGGTCCTAAATATATTGCACTCTATCGCGAGATTCAATAATGTATACATTGGTGAAGTATACAGTGTTACAAGGTCGTTTAAACGTTCGCGTTTGGGTTTACTAATACAACTTAGAACATATTCGAATAACGTATCTGATTTCTATTTAAAATTTGAATTTGCTTCAATATATTGTTGGAAACTCATTGATAGAAGTTTACTTATTGGTAGATATTTACTTTTGATATCACAATGTCAATGCCCAACGGTGGTATCTAGCTAGCATAATGATTGTTGTTGTAGTATTATGTCGGTAGATAAATGACCAAAGATATAATTGAATAAAACGATAAAAGAACACAATATTAGGTACTTATTATATGTATAAAATGAGACTCTCCAAGCTTCAAAGTATGTGTAATAACTCCACCTATTACTTAATAATATTGTCTGTTATATCTCTAAATAGTAAAAGAAAAGATAAAACACAATTACGTAAGAATTTTATCTGATAAAATAGTAAATCAATGAAGTTTTGTCGTGTAGAAATTCAATTACGTCACCTCATTTACGATGAAAACTTTTCTTTAAAGGACACATTGGCTAGGAGCATTATACATATTTTAAATCTATTTAAAGTTTCCACGCCATTTTGATCACGGCACCTGCTCTCAAAGTACGAACACCAATGTTTTGAATATTGTGGAATATTTGGAAATATCATCAATTAGGATGGTTTTGTTTTTATTTGAAAGGTATTTTTGATGAAATAATTATAACTGAATTTTAAGTCGAAACTGATGTAACGGCGGCTACAAAACAGTCAATAAATTACAACATACATAATAATACGTAATTGATTTTCGTGGCTGAATGATCGAAAACGCTTTGTCTTGTACGTTTCTAGAATCCAAAGAAACTAAGCACGGACGCTGGAAACAGTTATGAATTCCAACGCTCAATAATACATGGGGGAAATATGTTTGGGCATTTATAACGCTGGAAAAACGCTAGAAGCTAGAAGCGAAAAAGTTAGGGTCATATCTCACTAGCATGCCTTTGCTAACATTACCATTAATGTGACCAAGCATTCCATATTGATATCACTGGTTGTCATATCGCATTCCATATTGAAATTTGTGGTAACCATATTGCATTTCCATATTGAAATCTATGGTATGATCTTTCAACAATTTTGCGACAGTGTTTTGAAAGCGTCGCGCGCCTGAACGACTCGCCTGCTTTCAAAATGCTCCCAAAATATACATATGCATCGATCCAAGTTCACTTGGGCTATGTTCATTTATTTTGACTACCCCCAGTTATTTCTGTGTTCGAAATTTTCTCTTCTCCAGAAATAAACGATATTGTTGCCGAATGAAATAAGATGAGAACGGACTCACTAAACGAGAAACTATAGATTTATTGCTCAGTTTTGTTTAAAGGCTTTTCCTCTGTCAAAGGAAATTTCTATTAACGTTATCGATAATACAGGTGAAGCAATAGATATATTAAAGCGTGTGTACTGCATGTGTCAGTTTGTCTAACTAAAGTCTATTAATAATTCTGAGCGCACGAGCACTTAATCGATCAATCTAGCTAGTGAGCTGAATAATGCCGACGATTTGCCCTGCTTATGCTTCGGCCGCAATATTGCTTCAGACTTCCTCAATAACGTTCCACGACAACCGACTCATAATTTAATGTAAGAAAATATGTTCGTGATTCATAAATATCTCGTATAATTAATTGACTTCGTGAAATTCTTCACGGAATTCTTGCTTGAACGCTGAAACAACCCATTTTATTAGCTGGCATGTTTTTAGGCCGTGTTGACTATCAGGAAGATATCGTAATCAGGTGAAGGCAATTAATTATGTGTAAAAAAAATTGACAAAAAAACGGTGAAGTTTTATAACTCCTTTTTTTTATAAATATGGCTAAGTATGATCGTTGTGTTCTGACAACTCGATTTGAAATCGACAATGAAATTGTTTTAAAAAATTCCATTTGTATTAACCTCGACAAATGCAGTAGGGTAAATAAAGTTCAGTACTCCTTAGTGCAAAACATTAGCCTTCTGCGATTTGCAACAATATTGCGAAAACTCCATTCAATTATATGTATCAATGGTTCCTTCCATGCAGAGATCGTAACCGAAATGTAGGGAGTACACACTCTATTTTAATATACCGTAGCACTCGTTATTATTGTAGACATAATTAATTCTACGACCTTCTACATCCAACCTTAAATATAAAACAGCATTGTTACAAATATAAACCGGCAAGTATCGCGTTAAAATTAATGACTCAGTACCAACCTGCGTTTAAATTTCTCAAACGCCGTATTTCATTGCCTAAAACAGGTTTTTTTCCTTACAATATCCATAGTGTAGTAGGCACAGTTTGCTTTAATAGTAATAACTACGGGCTGTGTAACGGCAAGTTAATTCAGTATTTATTGGTTAGTAAGTGGGTCAAACGTACAATGTATTGGCGTGGTAAAATGTGTTTAACATGACCCGTTTCTTAACGATTCTCTGTGCTATTATACGTTTTCATAATGTACTAGCTAGTAACCGATGTATATTAACTGTAAAATTTTATTCAATATGTTTGAAGTAACGTAGTTGGAAACAATAATATTTTATGAGGACACATGTTAAACTATTGCTCGCAACAAAAATATTGCCCGTTTCAAACAAAACGAATTACAAATGATATTGTATTGTCTTTGAGTTTCTTTTGATTTACATTGGAGCGTGCTAATCCACTGTTTGCTACAAATGTGTCCAGTTGTAATGAGATTAGCGAAACCCAAAAGCAATCACCCAGCTGTGTGCCCACCAATATGTACCGAACCTAATTTCGTTCGTATTCAAACAAACACGCGATTCTGTTTCCAGTTTCCTATCCACATTTCAATTTTTGGCTGTTATTATAACAAATGAGGGTATAAACCTATACTTTTTGGAAAACATCATGACTATTCTTATACCTACCAGTTTTCGGTTAGTATTACGTCGTTCTTTTACTTATGAATTTAGGTATGTCAAAATTATTGATTACTTCGGTTGGGTTAAAGAATTGGGTCCAATTACGGAAATTAAACCGAATTACGGCCATCGAATGATTTTGAGAAAGCGAAATAATCTTTGGTCTAACTCAATCTTCAGTCTCCGTCGTTCAATAAACCCATTCACTCTCCAAGAACTACGACTAATATCGGGTGACCTAGAAAGTTTGCGATGATAAGTTTTTAGCAAAGTAAGTAATCAATCAATTTAAAATTCACTAGTGTTCTCGGTTCCGTGAAATTAATCTGGTTTGGAACATTTTTCAATAACAAATTTTTAACATATTTATGTAAATGTTGCCCATAATGAGAGACATCTTTTATAAAAACTTTTGATAACTAAAAACCCTTACAAAGCTGACAAAGCAAAGAGATGTATAGTGACAGGTATATTATAGACGCCCTTACAAAACAATAGTTAGGCGGGTAAAGAAAGCAAAATGTATTAAAAAAAATCATTATGCGCAATCGAAAGATAAACAAGAAACAATTAGTACCTTGTTTTAAAACGATCCCTTTTCGACACGAATGTACATACAAGAATTCAGAATAAACACAAATGATATAATTTAGTACAATCATGTTAAAAGTTGGATTAAAAACTTTCACCTATTTGAATGTGTAAGGGTTGGGTAAACTGTGTACAAAGCGACCCTTTTAAGCGAAAGTAAAGCATGCGAAAATGTAATTAAGAACACTGGGTTAATTTCGCTTTTACGTGCCTATATGAATTAGTAAAGTTATAGCACAGGTATTAGGGAATACTCGGGAGCTCCCGACTAATGGCGTGTCTGGAACTGAATATGTATTAGAGATTATAAAGTTGATGGTTCGGGTTAGCTGAAATAAATTGATATTACTTCGATAAAATAGTTCATATTTTTGTAATATTTGTTTCTTTAGCTTACGGTTATTGACGCTACATATTTTTGAGTTGAGTAGTATGTACGTACAGATGTGTTTTTTGCCATTTTCTTTAGAATTATTTGCTATTGGTTCGTATTAAAGACATCCGAGGTTAAGTGGTTACGTAAAGAGATGTTCTACTTAGCATCAATGATAAATAGTGGCTATGACTACCTCGGAGGACTTATCTAGTACACTTCGTGTAGATTATTATTTAAAAGAATGAAAAAATAAATTGAAGATAAAACTGTTGAACATTTTAAAATGCATGAAAATCGAACACTATATTTTTCAATTATAATCCTCACCCGTTATTCAAGCTATATTGGTAAAAATTAATTAACATGTTATTTTACTATTGACCTGATAGAAAAGCATCAATTAAAAGATACCAGCAAAGTCGCTGCACAAACAGATGGTTTAACTAAAGTCCTATAAACACTAAAGTTTAATGTGTAACAATTGAGATAAGCTGATCCCAGTTAGTAACCAGATAATGCGGCCGTGAGCCCCACTTTCCCTGATATCATCTCCGCAAAGAAACAAACAAACAGTTAACCTATATTTGCATTTACCCACGGCAAGATAAACGCTTTTCTTGTGCACTGCTTTGTATTCTCTTTACCCCTTCTATTCTTCTTTTTCCTATTCTTCTCTATTTATTATGTAATACATTATTTATTACAGTAGATTTTATACCTAAATGCAGTTCATTGTTAAACAAGTCGTCTATACTATAATGCGTGTTTTAAACTAGTACATTTTGTTATTTACCTACCGATTGTTTTATGACAGCGGTATGCCGCGGCCTGCCTACACACGGTTCTGCGATCCTCAACCCGCGTCCCAGCGGACGGATGTTTAGCAAAAATTCCTCAGGCAAGGACTATGTCCAACAGTGGATTGTGATATGCGGATGATGTTGATGATGTTTCTTAACAATGGCAAGTACATATTTTCCTAATAGCTTTAGCGGGTATAGACAGCTCTTACGATTCCAGGGTAGTTTTATTTGGTAGGATACAAAATGGGGTTTGTAATATTGAGGAGTTGCGAACTATTAAAGTCGTCTTGCTGGTTTCTCCCGTAACTTAAAGACGCTTGGGGAACACCACACGCGGCACGCCGATGCTAATTTGCTAAGACGTAAATACTGTGTGTCGACGACTGCACGTACTTTGTAACTAATGACTAACTAGCAAGACACTAGTAAAGTATAAGTTTTGATTTCAATTTAAATTGTTTTACAATTCCTCTATTACGAACAACGATAGCAATTATGTACAATAGCATAAATAAAATATTTATTTTAACAGAATAGTCATCAATTGATTTCGACTTTTCGTTATTTTTTCCACTTGTTTCGCTATTTCAGTAACCGAACTCTCTAACAAACTTCCGTTTTAG
>DWME01009164.1:0-11111 GCA_018244795.1 Parelbella ahira ahira | reverse complement strand
CCCGTCCACTGCTGGACATAGGCCTCCCCAATGGCACGCCACTGAGCTCGATCTTCAGCTCTTCGCATACAACCGCTGCCAGCCACTGCCAAGTGAAAACTATTTAACAATATTAAATAGCCAATTAAAATTAACACTAGTTGACGGTAAATGATAACAAAGTACATAAATTTATTGTTATATACAAATTAGTCATAGACACTTTTTAATTTGCAAGGGCCAATCTGAACTAGCGCACATCCGTTACTGCGGTCTGTTCTATAAACTAAAATTCCAGTACAAGCACTGCTATTATATGAATGTGGCGACATGTTGCACCGAGATTCTAAAACGCAGCTTACTTTTTAAAATTAGATAAAACTTTTCTGCTCGTGGTTCCTTATTTTTATCAACATAATTGGAGGTTACAATATTTAAAATCGCACTCACATTCTGAAAAAGAAATTAACAGTTTCATTTAATGCAATTTAATTGCGAAATATTTTATTGCGTTATATAGTGGAAATAAGTTTTCATGCATTGAAAAGCCAGTAAGTTATAGAGGGACGGGTATAGGCGTGCGACAGGCGGCTGCTGATTGTAAAGCGCTCACAGACGGAGCCTATTCGATTTCACGGCTCGCCGCGTCCGATATTTATTGTCATCGGTGCAGTTGTACGACACGGCGCCTACTGAACCGCGCTGAAAAATCTCCATTCCCGAAATCGGACGAAAACATTCCGATAGTCCTTCAACCGAACCGTCGGCTTTCGACAAAAAATGCCTCGCCCGAGTACAAATCCAAACCCACAAAGGCGTGTAGCCGACACGGCGCTAACAATCGTTTCATGAATATGTTTGTAAGCACACGACATCTTGTCTCGTTAGTAAAAAGTGATGCCGCCATACGATTTATCACCTGCACGCGACGCGAGCGGTCCCACCGAAGCGAGGTTTCGTTTCTAAACGCGCTCTTCTCTAATGGAAACAAACTTACTAGATTTACGACACTTAATATAATATCACGCCTGTATTTCCTTTAAAGGGCACTCAAAGGAGCATATCACGCAAAACTTTGTAAACTGTATGAATAAACATATTTGTACTGATATGCAGTGAATATAATATTATGTACTAACATAAATAATACATATATGAAATAACTCGGGTGCAATAGTGTGATGCGTGTTCGTCTTTGCAATGCAAACAAATTCCATGTGCATATCACAACGAAGCGAGAGGTCGTGAATATGTGATAGAAAATCCATTGGCCTATTAATAGTCATTCTCAGTCAGAAACGTAAATTTAGCTATGTTATGTCCGCAGTGGTTGTAACTGGTATCGTGCCAACTGGCTATGATTGCTTTCATTTGAAGCTTTTTTTTTCAATCTGTATTTTTAACTACCACCATATAAAGGTACGGTAAAATAATAGTAGTATTTACACACCCGATACATTCATTTTATATTAATTATTATATATCCAATGGCAATCGGCTCACCCCCTATTCCATGGAACTTGAACGTAACTGGTGAAACTCTTTCGAGGATTACAGGCGGGATGTTTATTATATATTCAGACTTATTTTATTCTTTGACTTACTTATATTATTAATATAAAAATAATAAGACAACCAAAACAAAAAATGAAAGATATCAATCAGTTATCTTTCAAATTTCCCATTATTTAACTTAGAAAACCGATACGCCGTAGGTAAAGTTTGAGGAAAAGTTACAAATCAAAACCTAAATGCAAATGGGCAGATCTGGTTGTTCCGCAGCCAGTCCACGGGGCGTGTGTGCTCAGCGCGCAGGCGGCAGGAGCGATGCGTGGAGCTGAATACATCTCGTGGAACACTGTGTTTACTCGATTACGAACGCGTTTGCTTAACTTAGACATTCTCTTTATCACTACTGCACCACTAAACTACAAACCCTGTAAATTGGGTTACCATTAACCGAAATTGGATCCTAAATACAAGGAAACGTCAATCTGTTTGCTTGAATGCAAATGTGCAAAAAAATAATTCTATTCAGGCTGTCGTGCTCTTGTAAGAAGACTTATCTACATATCTGAATATAATTGAAGTGTCTGTCTCATTCTTTGCTTGTCGAGGCTCACCTCTGAAATGGTTGAACCGATTTCCACGGGATTGTCACTGCCAGTAAAAATATTTTATCGATATAATTTTAATATGCATTGCTTTTAAACAGAAGTCTGTTACGTATTGATTTAATTAAAATAATTTTAAACGAACGTAAGAGAAAAAGTTACAGAATAGCCGTAACTAATCCGTTCAAATCATAATTAAAATAAATCTATCAATCAATTGAACTGTGAAAGTACAATAAAACGTAGTCTATAAAGTTTAACGGTGTATAATTACGACAGCTATGTATTTTACGATCACCTCTCAGTGAGGTAATAACAGAGCTCAATTTACTTACATCGTGATTAAATTATCATTTCAAAGTGAAATTGATTGTAGCTATCGCCGCTACATTTCTACAACGGTTCCATTAATACAGTTATCGCAAAGCGAACAAGTGTATGAAAGTAAGAGTGAAATATGTATGATCTGTAATATTTACATTTTTACTGAAGAGAGCGCATCGGAGTTTTTTTGTCATTTTTTTGTACTAGCGCAGTGTATTCAACAAAAACGAGATTTATTGCATAAAAATGTATTTATCTTGAAATTGTAAAATTAATATTTGGAAAAGAATTTTCTTTGGACAATTCTTGATAATGTTGATATTATTGATATGTAATGTTATGCAGAATATGTATTGTATATGCACATACAATCTTGTATAGATATATACAATATTGTGTAGTTTATATTACTGTGGACGTTCAAATTGGAAATACTTAATTACATAAAATAAGTATACATACATACATACTCGTATGTAGTCGTATGTCTTCGAAAATGTAGGTACTTAGTGTTTCTTCATTCAAATTTACATTAAATGCTTCTCTTGGGCAAGTGCACATCTCTCTATTGTCTGTGTGACGCATTTTATTTTAAAGATTACATATTTAAATATAGTTAAAATATGAACAAAATGTACTAACCATTGCAAGGAAATGGTTTTTTTTTATTTGCACAGATACCGATGAAGTTAGGGAGTAAGGTGACAACTGGATGGCAAAAAATTAATAGATAAAAGTAAAAAACAAAACAAAAGGTAGAATTGAATAAGTCCATCCAGTAAAACGAACTATTGGCTCATTAGATCCTCATGATTAGTTCACTGTAACACATTTTTTTAATTTACTTTGCGGAATACCATCATAAAACAATTTTTAATTCTTTTTTATCGGACACCCCGATAATAAAGTTCCCATTCATCGTTATGAACCCTTTTATGATTCTGTTTTTGAGTATTAGAGTCTGCCACGCTGGCCGAGTACGGGTTGACAGAGTTCATACACCTTGTGTAGGTTTTCTTACAAGATTTTCTTCGCCGTTACAATAAGGGATATTTAAATCTTAGATATGCATATCGTTTAAATATAAGTAGTCCGTGCCAGGATTCAAACTCAAGATCCTTGGCCGAATTTCTCTTGGCTATCACTGCAATATTTCCCATTACGCTAAATTAATTCCAATTTTTTCAATGAGAAAGCAGTATTGCTTAACGGGGCAGCTAACAAATTATTTTAATATTTAAGCGGAGGCAAATGATGTTGTTGGCTGTTCTCGGCAAGATTACGAACTAATAACATTACAAAACAAGCTCTCTGCGGGTAAATTATGCATGCATTCTCGGATCATTACCACCGCGCTGCCTGTTGGCCTCCGTTCAAAATCTTATGAGCGCCGGCGAAACACACAAAGATACACTCTGCACTTAGCTGTTCCCGACCAACTAAACAATGCATGCACACCATTCGGACGTGTGGCACTGAACATATTTATTGAGTCGGAAAATAATTTCAACAAGCTAAGCATTTCATGTACGATTTCACAGTGAAAATCCATATCTTTTCTATAAAATAGCGTTCATTAGCGGTTGCAAGCGCGACTGTGAAATCGCGAGGTTCTGGGTTCAAATCCCGGGTCGGGTACTATTGGATTATTCTAATTTAGAATTTCTAGTAGTGACTCGGAGTCTGGATCTGCGCCTGATGTATGGCAATAGTCTCACCACCTATTCCATGGGACTTAAACGAAACTGGTAAAACGTGGGGGTGTACTACTCCCCTATGCCTACTCCTTCGGGGATTACAGGTGTGATATTACGTTGTACAAGATGAGATATTTTTACATACTTTCTGATCCAAATGTATTGATGACTAAATTCAATAAAACTTGAATTCACAAAATTTTTAACTTTTAATAGCTTTAATAAAGATAAAAAACAAGTAGTAAAGAGAGACAATAACACAAGATAACTAATAGCACAAGGCAAGAGAACAGTAACGTATAAGGCGGCAAGCCCACGGGAGCGCCGGATTAGCCGGATCTTTTTCAAATTGAGGGCAAACATCCGAGCCGATCCCAGGAGCCGGGAGTCGGGCGAACGGGTATTCGGTACTGCGAAATCGTATTCTCTTACTACCAATCTTCAATATAAGCTCAGACGCTCTTCAATTAATAATCATTTTCAAGTCGTATTATCGTATTTCAGTATTTCTGCTCAATAATACGATGTGTTGTTTGCTATTCTATTCAATTCAATTCTTTATAATATAATATTCTATATAATATCCCATAACAATAATAATAAATACTTCTATGTAAATAAAATATCCTATATAAATATTGTATATAATATTCAATTCTATTTTTTTTTTGGAA
Organism: Parelbella ahira ahira; assembly: GCA_018244795.1. Lineage (NCBI taxonomy): Eukaryota > Metazoa > Arthropoda > Insecta > Lepidoptera > Hesperiidae > Parelbella > Parelbella ahira. The sequence goes on along the minus strand of DWME01009164.1, from coordinate 6,323 downwards.
ATAATGCGTTAACAATTTTTTTGTCAATTTTACAGACTTTATAATATGGATATCAATAAGATGACAATATAACAATAATCATCAATAATTAAAACTTTATGTGCAAATGATACGCTGTGTATGATATTGCATATAATTAGGTTGCATGTAATCTTTAAAATAAATACAAATTTGCATTCAGATCGCTTACCATCATACTAAGGACTGCTAAGATAAAAGCCAGGGAAATCCTTGTGAGCGCTCAAATTCTTCGAGCGCGGTGGCGAACCGTCTTTGCCCGACGGGCGGTAATAAAAACGGCTTAAATAGGATTTTAACCGCGAGTTCCTCGCCTTAATTAAATTGGATTTGTGAGTGAAAGAAATATACGTGAAAAATTCGTGTCGATTATATCAGGGGAACGAGTTTTCGGAATCCCTTTAACTAAGCGGATTAAGTACGTCCCTCGGAGATTATTAGATATTTTAGAACAGCAGTCATGTTTGGAGGCGGCGTTGCGTAAGGAGGAAAGGCTTGCGACAGGATGTGACAGCCGGCGCTAACGAAACGCTGGGCCGCTACGCGCGCTGCGATTGCTACGAACGCTATGATGCGATGACATACAGTCAGCGCTCAGAGTACAAATTCTTAATTAGCATTCTGAAATACTCCAGAATATTATAGACCAAACCATCATCAACAGCACAACGAGGAACGAGCAAAGATAATCCGTCACTTTTATCTGCGATTTCATGATATAATTTCTGTGTCTTTGTATTAATAAAATCTGGAAATTACTACGGTAACAGCTGTAGTAACAGAGTTTTAATTATCACTTACAATGCCATTCGGCCGCGGAAAATTACCTCATAAAACATTTCAAACAGAGTATTAAAGATTTAAGGCGTAATTATTAAATTACACCATCCGCTCCGTCCGATCAAAGGGGTTGATAACTGTAAATCAATTTAATCGTACGCTAACTGAACTGCATAACAAAATGATATTTTGCTATTTTCGGTGAAGTCAATCAAAAGTGGGTAAATAATTTTCGTGGTCGTTTTCGATGATATAATTAAATCAAAGGCGGTTCGATATTGAATAATATTATCCCGCAATTAACATTCGGGGTCGACTTTTAAGGCGGTTTCAAACGCGGCCCGGTGTAAGCAATAAAACCGCTCGTCCCTTATCCGTCATTCAGCCCTTAGAGATTTCTTCTAGGGGAATAATTTACGTTGATCGTCCAGAAGGGGAGCGTAACTGCCTCACTGAAACTTTAAGCTTTCACTCAAGACTGTAGCGATTCGCGGTGTCTCAACTTTAAGTAATAAATTTCAATAGGACTATGAGAAGATTTCAATCTTAACTAATTTTATTCCACCTGCCGATAGTATCTTAAGGGTACTTTATTATGTTTGTCAGGGAACGGTATTTAAGCGGTTGCATCTTTCTTTGAATTTTATTTTGTTTTCATACATATTACAGTGTAGTATGTAGTAGAAACCAGTAGAAGTCAACTGTAGAGTGAGAATAGTGATATAAAACTAGTATTACCTACAACAAATAAGCGAAATCGAAATATTTATTTAGTCGGTACTAACACAGAATAATATAGGTAGTTAAACAATTCAAAATATGATAATTTATACTAATATACAATATCTTAGGACATTACAACCCACGGCCATCTGATATCAAAGTAAGTCTCAAGAGGCCTCGTATTATGCATAATAACCAGACAAGTCATAAACTACATACATATATTCATATAAATATCCACTTATACAGATTCTTGCTTTTGTAACTATTTACACCTAGACTCTGGGTCTCTGGTTATCTGGGTGGGAATCGAATCTATGACCACCGACTCAGCAGACAGGCTAACTAACCATTGCACCAACGGATCAATCGATTGACGGGAGAATCCAGTTACCATTGTACATGTAATACGTAATTTTAAATTATCCACGCTGCATGCAAACGCATTGTACATTTCGCTAAGTATCGATCAACACCACCCTTTTCCGGTTGTACGTATGAAGAAAATTTATTTACGCCATGTGTTCGCAGTCTTTTTAAATTTTACGGCAGCGGCCGGCGCGGCGGCGCGGTGTCGTTACGTGTCGATGAATGTGAATAAAGCCTTTGACGCCTTTTGCCGCAAGTATTCCGAGCGAGACACTTCAATTTAAGTTTACATGCTATCGCTACCAAGAACTTGCATTCGTGAGTGATATTGAAACGCAATGTTATTATTAATTTATAGATATTTTTAGTCAAATCAACATTTATATTCCATTATCCCTTTTTAAACGTAATTATCTAGTGACTTAAATTATACATTGTTGTTATAATTAAAGACATGCAAAAAAATTGAAACTCATTTACGATAACGACCATTCGCAAAAAAATTTCAATGACTTTTCTTCTCGTATCTGGGTAAGTGTACACACTGATGCACCATCTCCGCGAGTGCTACATTACCCGGTTAAACAACGTTTAAAGCGAAAGATAAGAAAACAAGGACCAGAAGGAGCTAATAATTGGGAAATAATATAATATAACATCACGCCTAACTTTCTCGAAAGGATGGGCAGAGAAATGTAGTATTCCCACTCTTTACGATTTATGTTATACGACACCTGGGTTAGAGAGTGAGCCGATGCCACACACCGAGCTTAAATGCAGTTTCTGAGCTACTGGTAATTTACAGTTAGAAAAACCTTTTTGACTTAGTTAGATAATTTAGAAATGAGTACAAAATTACCTTAGCACTAATCTGCAAAAAACAGACACTTTAACCGTGATTGATAAAATCGCTGTAGTTCTAAAACACATGTTCCAATATGTAAGATCAGTATAGAATGAGCTGGAAAGAGATTTCTACATTAGTGCTTGAACAAGCATCGCCTGGGGAAGATTAGCGCAAGCAATTAAAGCGATATGTGACCACTACGTCCCAAAAAACAAAAGTGCTTTACAAAAACAATCCTGGGATTATTTCCATTTATACACACTAGCACAGAAATAATACCATTGTTTACACCCAGGTACCGAACAAATACTTGTGCCCACCTGACAAAAATGTTTTCTTACAAGTAGATGGGAATCCAACCTACGACCCCTAATTAAGCACCTTCTGTTGGACAACTGGCCAGTTACACAACTCAAAAACGATTGGACTACGTGTAAACAGCGAACAGAAGTTGATTTTAAAACTAACAGACTACATATAATATTATGGAAATTGGTTAACATTGCAAAATTTATTGAAAAAGCAACTGAATGACTGGAAATATATAAAAATTAATAGCCTTAGTTCTACGTCCAAACAGCAAACAAGGTAAAACTTATTTATATACAAAAAGGAAGTGAAAGTTGGTAAGCTAGCGAACATTAACAAGGGTTACTATTTAACATTCGGACAGCCGTGGTCGCCCTGGGCGCCGGCTCGTTAGGTAAATGGACAGCGCCTCCCAACGGTGCGCTGCTGCTGAAATATGAGATTTTCTTACTCTTTTTATCTCTGTCTTATTTATCTTGTTAGTCATGTTAGGTCACACTTATTAAATATATTTGCTTTATTTGTTATTGCAAAAAAAATATTTATAAATATTAAAAAAAAACTTAAGTGCTGGCCCTTACCAAATAAAGAAAAAACTGTTTTTTGTAATTTGTTTAGTAGTAATTTGATATTTCCGACTCGATATAAATAAACTCCTATTCGATAACTTTTATCACTTAAACTGTTCTTATTACGAAAAGTGCAAGCAAAGCAAAACTCAAAATTTAACACATGTCAAAGGATTGAATCGAACTTTCGTATTTAACAAATTCTTTACTAAGTATTCGCCGATTTCGTAATAGTTTTTTATTTTTTTATCATGTAGTAAGCAAACGTTTGGCCGCGATCCCGCCTGATGGAAAGCGCAGTTGCATCCTAAAATGGAACACGCATGCCTAGGAAGAGCCTATTCGCCCTTGTCTTCTTGTATTTGCATGTATATAGTTAGTGAATTTGGTAGATGGTTATGATGTAGTATCTACTATAATTAGTAAATAGTTATTATTAACTAGTATAGGTATAGTTAGGATTAAATAATGCTGTAATATTATAATTAATAAATACTTACGGGTATTTGAATAGTAGACAGTTAAAATTAAATAATGGTATAGTATTTACTATTTAATCATAAGTATCTACGAATGCTTTTGCTAACTACCAACTATAAAGAACGAATAGGTACCAAAGTATTCAATGTTCACTTATAACAATACTCAAAACGCGAATGTAATAAGACAAGTTGTTTTTAATAGACAGCAAAATCAAGTGTCGTTTAAGAGTTACTAAAATCGCAATTTCAAGAATTCACATACACTAGCCTGGAGGAAATGACTTTCATTGAAAAAGATCTATATTGAGTATCGAAAGGTGGTATGAAACATAAAAATCTCGGTAAAGGTTTGTGCGTGGCAGACGGGTTTGTGATTCATTGACAAAGACTGATATGTGTATCAAAATAAATCTGGTTCTTGAAAATCAAGTTGTTAATGTCAGAGCTGCCTGTTACTTATTTTATATAAACAAAAAATATGAAAAGTAGACAATGCCCTAAGTCTGGCAATTTAAAAAATTAAGGAAAATCCCTTCATTATTTAACTTTATTTTAAACTTTTTCTATTTCGAAAGCTAATCCTATATTATTTCATATTTACGATTTCTGTGTTCATAGCATACTTATGGAATATACTGCTCACATAATAGTCTTGACTACTAAAAATCGTCTTTTTATTACATATAAAGGAGAGTGCATCGATCGGTGCACTTTGATGCTAATATACTCGTATGTTTACGGCAAATCCTTATTAGTAGCGTTGGACTTCGACACAGTATGGAAACGCCCTGAGTGGGTACTTCAAAAGAGTATCATACCCAGACCTCGAATTTTACCACAAAGAAAATAAATATGTAATATATTATTACTATAATATGCAATAAGACTAGTTAGTAGTATATCATAGGCTTAGTATATTAAATGTGGGTATCATCGACAAGGAAAGTGTAGGATAACAGCTTGACTTTATCTATTGTTAACACCATATCTTATTTAAAAATTTTCTGATGTGTCGGAACACATTTTTTTACTAAGGTAAAAGAAAGCCAGAACGAAATACTGCATTTTTAAAATTAGAATAAGTATTTTCAATTATTTATATTTCGAATATTGTGTCACTAATGTCATTTCGAACTCTGACAGTGCTAGGCATTTACTTTTTTTATAAATCACTAAAAGGAAACTGCAGCGACCGATAGAATTTAACGTTAATTCTTGTTTACTGCGAATCGCTTTCAGAGGCGTTGTCGGTAGCGCCTGCTGCGGGAACCGTTGAAGCTCTCACAATACACCATACATCACAATTCGCAGTAGTATTCAAAGACAATCTTGACTGCAATTAGATTTAAGTATTGTAAATTGCCATAATTAAACTAAAAATAATTATTTATATTTAGAATATATGACTTGCAGAAGCATATAACATATAAGTAACATTAAGTAACACATAGTTATAAGGTATATCACAATGGATATCATCTCTACACCGCTATCACCGCTTGTCGCACTCAGTTTCTGTTTGCAACCTTTCGCAGATCGTCATCCCACCTAGCAGCATAGTCTTCAATTCAGAAGTTTAAAAAAAAAGGTTGTCGGTTTTTCAGCAAACATGATCGGCCCACTGACACCTTGTTTAATGTTTGACCTATATCGTTAACTTTCGTTCTCTGACGGGTCTTTGCTTTCAAAAAAAATCTAACAACAACTCTTTTCATAATCTACTGAGCAATTTCGAATGATGAACTGCCAGTGTTATGGGTGTCCATGTTTCAGCTCCATATGTCATGACAATTAGGCTTTGATTAAAAGTTTTGATTTTCAAACATCGAAAATATACCTCCTTACAACAGGTGTTGAGTCGGTGTGCGAATCGTTTAGTTACAGTCAAACTCATGTCCAGACTCGTTAGCCGTGAGGTTAAATTAAAAAATAACTTGAATTTCCTAGCGGATGAATATACTTATTTTAACCAACAATATATAGAGTAATAAAGACAACGATAAAAATTATTTAAACTATATGATGCGGGTATTATACTTATAAATTACAATTGTATTGACTTAAAATCGTACATTTTGCTCAAAACAAAGCAGTCGTGTCAGAGCGTAAAGAAGTGCATGGCTCGGTGCAGGTTGGCGTTAATTCTTATTTACGGCGAATCGCTTTTAGTGGCGTTGTTGGAGAGTGGACGCGTGATACGACGGACCACGGAAGCGGATTCACGGC
>DWME01009163.1:0-11111 GCA_018244795.1 Parelbella ahira ahira | reverse complement strand
TGAAACAAATCCTCGAGTGGTTTTACCTTCGTGTCTCCCGATCACGGATCAATTGATTTTCGCTTTAAACAACCGCTGATCGAGTGAAGCTATGGTCAAACTATTGACAGAGATGAATGAATGACATACAAGATCTAGAAACGGCTTTAAAAATTAATTCCAAATCATAAAATTAGAGCAGTATCTTTCAAGGTCGTAGCATTGAAATGTAATTGGTAAGCAATGGTTAAGTTGATAACGGATTAATTATTAATATTAATTAATATTAATAAATGTTATTTAAAAGATTATTTTAAGGACCTTGGAGTGCCAATGTTACTTAAAAGTTTAATTAATGATCTTGTAAACTGAAAAATAATATAGACATTGTGAAATTTAGTATAGGCTAGAGATTTATTGGGGAAATCTAGATACATAAATTCTTTATCTAAACAAAAATGCGTACCTATACATGCAGTAACGCTTAACACTAGTAGCAATTAACCCATTTACTACATCTACTATAGGTATTTCATAATAAATAAATAATCGATAATTTTTTTGTAAATGTTAATATCCAGTCTGAACAGTATTAAAAGTATAATGAAAATACTTAATATGAACTGAAAATAAACTAATTCGATCTAAAATATCATCATCATCAGCCTATCTCAGTCCACTACTTAACATAGGCCTCCCCTAATGAGCGCCATCGCGCCCTGTCCTCGACTAGCTGCATCCAGCTTCTGCCTGCAGCCTTTAGCAGATCGTCGTCCCACCGGGGCGGAGGGCATCTCGCACTAGAGTTGACATTGTCTGTAAGCCATGCGATACATTAATACCGTTAGTAAATAACGAAGTAATAATAAATTATTATTTAAACCTATAAATAGGAAAAAGACTGCATATTTGCATAATGTGATAATAATCCAGTATCAAATCTGCCAACACACAAGCCAACGTGGCAGACTGGCAGACTATGGCCTAATCTTTCTCATTCTGAGGGGATACCACTTACAACAGTTAATGGATGAAAAACTTGACGATGATGAAAACATAATTAAAATCATATTAAAATATACGTCCTAATTTGAACAAAACGTCTCGCCTGTATTTCCTAAAAGGAGTGGGCAAAGAAGCGTAGTACCCTCTCATGTTTCATCGGTTATACGTCCTATCCTGGAATAATAATAATATCTTGGAACATCTATACACACCAACTGATCCCTAAGTAAGCATTGAGAAAAAATGTGTTATGGTAACCAGATGGCTGATAAACACACACACATAGATAGGGCATGAGGGTGTTGATACACGGCGCACGTACTTCGGGACCTATTTAACATGTATTTATTTATTTAAATGTGTACACGTCACACGCCAGAGCGGTATCTCTTCCATCGAATGATGACATCAGCGTTCGCAAGTTACTATTAGTTCACGTCAGGATCACAACTCGAATAAAACTTTCACTCGCAAACAATCGGTATTCACGTAATTACAAGTTTCGGTTCCCCGATACCTAAAATATTGTTTTAGTTTCGTTGGAATTTCGCGTCATTGTTGGACTAAGAGATTAATTTGAATATTTGAGTTTTAGCGTTTAACAGTTTCGCGTTGAAAGAGTTGATAAAAGCTTCGGATGTTTCACTGTGCTACGGATAAAGATATAGCCAAACTTTAAACGAAAATTGCGCTAGTAATCCCCGAAGGGCTAGGTAGAGGAGAGTAGAACACTCTCACGTTTCATCAGCTCCGTGTACATCTACTAGAAATCTGAACTAGAAAAAGAATATTACCCGACCCAGGAATCTAACCCAAGAACCGTCAATCACCAGTTGTACTTGCAACTATTCGACAAACGCAGCGGTTCAAATGTATTCAAACCTAATTTATCTTTTTAAGTACATATTTTTTATTACATTACCACCATCTTCTATATCAGCCTACTACCAACCACAGCTGGATATACGCCTCTATAATAACACATTACTGACACTACACTCACTAGTTTTGATTTATGAAAGATATCCATAGCATAAGAGCATTACATTTATAGATATGTCATTTTAAACTGCTAGTTCAATTACATATGTGTTTGCTTTTCTCGTTACTCGCCGGCGGCCGAACCATTCCTTTGTGTGATATTCTCGTTTCTAAGCTGCAAAATACACATTGCCAGTGAGGTGTAATTACGCACTTTTGTTTGCTCATAGCGTCGTCACCATCATCACCATGAATGCATTGTTTCATTCCATTGTTGGACATGGATCACCTCTTAATGCACCATACAGTACCATTGACATATCATTTCCTTCTTAATTTTTAATTCATTAAGCAAGTACACACATTGCATAATTTTTACAGTCTATTAAAACACATTTTGATGTCTTTGTCAGTATCCTTCATCATAACCACAACAGGCTTATTTATTCCACTGCTGCCTGTAAGTCGTCAGCAAGGAGGGTTAGAGCTCTCCGTAATATCGATTATCATTATTCACTAGCATTTGATACTATTCATATCAACAGTTCACATTCGAATCTACCCACCTCAAACGCCATAATTCCATAAATCATTAATCCTAACAGCAACGCAACCAAATCACGTTAAACCGAAATTGACTGCGAATATTAGCGTCAAAATTCACACTTCCGGTCTGAGTAATGGCATAAACCAATGTCACAATGGTGTCTGTTAATGTCCGTGTCGTGTCAATTAGGAATTAATGGGATATGTCTCTATAATTAATGAACTATTGTAGTGTGGTGCGCGGTTTAATTTAATCTGGCAATTCGTGTGTATATAATTTCATTAGACAAGCCTGCGCGATGCCTTCCGGTAATGCCGAATTGTTACAGGAGTGATTTAATGTACGGGTAGCGTGTTGTGAAATGCTTAAACTTAACGCATGCTTCAACAAACAAACGGTAGGTTTGTTGTCGTTTATTAAAATAAACTAAAATATAGCTTCACATATTGTTACTCTGTATATGAGAATTCGTACTTTTGTCTATAAGCTCAAAAAATCCATAAAACCACAGTTGCCGTTAACAATATTTTACTGTCCACTGATAAAGAGAACTTATAAAAAATTTTACGCTCAATTCAAACTAGTATTCTATCAGTGATTGGAATTAGACCATAATCGTTAAATTTGACGAAGACATATGTAAGCTTGCATGTTTCAATATTTTATTAGTTATACATTGATTAATTGTATGTCCGAGATCAAGCACTTTTATATGTAGATAATAATACTTGAGTTAGTGAGTTATATAAAAAACTCATTAGTTACGTTCGCCCTACCAATGTCAGACATAACAATAAGTTTTTAATCAGCACCACAGAGAGAAGATTACAGAAATGTATTTACTTTTTGACACAAGAAACGCAATAACGTTCAAACCGAAAAACGTAATTCATCGCGACGGAATTTCAATTGCTACTGGACCACTAATAATAATAATAATTCAACAATATAATAGATTTCGTCAATATTTTCTTAGGACCTTTTAACATTCTCCAAGTAATTTTCATTCCATCAGCGTGAAACACTTGAACGGATTTTATAATTCTATCGAAGGTACATAATCCATTTGAGAACCGTTTGAATGATAAATGAGGCGAATGAGTGAGAATTTTGTGTCTTTTCGTAAAGTTATTCTTTTCTCGAATATTCCAGTACACTTCGTACTTCCTTTTCTTCGTTATTGGAAACGATAATTTCCATTCTATCTTAAAAACAATGAATTTTAAGATAGAAATGTTTATTTGTACAAATTTAGGATTTTTTTTTAAACAGCTTAGAATCGTCATTATCGTCAACCTACCTCCGTTCCATTACTGTCTCTAAAAAGAATAAGAAAGCTTAGGGCCATAGTCCCTGCCTTACCCCACTGCCTAATTACGGTTTGGTAGACATTAGGCCCTTTGGAAAATATTGCAAACAACTCGTAAGACGTGACAATTTATCACGATGAAAAAATCTCTTTAATTAAATATAATTTTACGAATATTTTGAACTTTTTAAGCTAAATTTAATTTAATTTAAAGAAAGTATAGTCCTATCAAACTTTATAAAGATTCGTATAAATCTACCACATATACAAGCAAAGTGATTTATAACATTTTAGTTTTAAGTAAACCAAAAAACATTTATGTCTAAGAATTGACTGAAATTATTCATTCAATTGAAGTACCTACTGTTATTCTTAAAATCATTAATAAAGTTTATATCCTAGCAAAATATTCGAAATCCGTATATAAATGGCAAGAAACAGTTAGTCGTCCCAAGTTTCTGACAGTCGACCTTGCGGGTAACAGTTTCCTAAACAACGGAATTCAGCATTTACGTTTGCGGTTGGCCAGAACTACCCTTCGACCAGCGGCTCAGCTTGATAGTTTGGAGATTAAACATGTAGTTTGAACAACACCTTAGAAGTTTTATTAATAAAGTACCATAATATAAATTGACAGTATTTTCATTGATACAAACATTGGAGAATTAACCAATGGTGCAATTATATATAATATATTTTGTAGATACTCGTTATTCAACGCGCCGATAAGGCTGTTACTAACAAAAGTTTATAAGGCTTCACTGGAGCATTCTGTCTTTGGATATTTTTTTGTCTCTTTCCTATAACAAAATAAGACTTCTCTAATACAAAGTAAGAAACAATTAATACATTTGTAGTTTGTCAGCCCACTGGTTACTATAACACAAGCTCTCTTGAAGCTTACTTTGGGATTACAAATCCGTGTTAGGAGATGTGTCTAGATACTATTATTGGTAAAATAATAGACATTTTTCCATAACTCGCAAATAGAATACAACTAGAGCGCATTGTGGTTACAATTATTCATCCAATTTATTGAAGTATTCAATTAATTCAATTTCCGGCGCGGTGGCTGTCGGCAGTGTCGGCGCGGAGTGATTGATGGCTGCGGAGAGCTGGTGCGGAACTTCGAACGTTTCAATGCCAAGTTCGTCCGAACCACCAATATCCGATGCTGAAAATGTTTTGAAAATGTTAAAGATTATATCTTGATAATTTTTCTTTGTTCTATGTGAAAAATTGTCTATTGAAATGATATAGCTCATTTGAATATTTAAACATAAATTGAAATTTTACTGTGGAACGCGTAGAGGCAGTATTTACGATCATGATACTCCCAATAACGATCATTTCTTACAATAAATAATATCATCATCAATCCTCTCATAGTTTCCCGGTTAAATATAGTTATCGTCTCAAAATGAGAAGATACGAGAAATAGAAAAGAGAAGGACAAAAAGAAGGGTCTTGTCAAAAAGGAAAAGATATGTTCATTTTACTTCTTCAAGTACAACATTTATATGTAACCTACCCCGTAATACAATTCAATGTTATATATTACCAAAATTATAATATTATATTGAATCATCTCTTTAAAATTAACTATTGGTATTATTACATCGTCAGGTGAAGTTCTTTACGGGGTTGGCACACAGAATTAAATGCCAAATAACCCCATCTTTCTAGAACTGACGTACTTTATAACTATAGTTGGCAACTATAGATAAATACGTAAAAAATATGGAAAATATCGAAATCTGATACTAGTGAGACGATCCGTCGGGGATATGACGGCATTTTCACGTCGTCGAAGATTTATTCGTATCCGTGAAGAAAATAAATGTAGTTATATATCTGTGAATGTTACGTGACTGTCTGCTGCGTGCATGGTTTGATAATATTATTACTAATATATCTGGAATGATTCGAATATAAAAAGTAAATTTTTCTCTTTCTTAAAATTTGTATCTTATTCCGAAAAACAATCATTAATGTTGCCAAAGCTAGGTTTACTATATAATTTTTTTTAAATATTTTTATCTCGTATTAGATAAACGTTTCAAAGGAATAAAATGAACACCGCATTTGAATTAAAATAACGAATATAAAGTACAATTTACTTTAATATGCCCTCATTATTTTTAGGTTACTCACAGCAGACTGAAGATTGGTCTATAGACGATTTTGAGGGCACGCCAAAAAATTTCTAAGTAATTTTTATATAAGTTAAATAAATGTTAGTACCTAGCTACATAGAAACATATTAAATAAATTATTGTCAACTATACGAGAATGTACATAGACTTCAAATCTAACGCATCTCCTGTTTGGTTTATATAGAACTAATATAGAAATATATAGAATCTACGTCATATACAGACATGTAGATTATAGAAAGCAGTAGAAATCAAGAGAGGCACCCTTGAAAGTAGAACCTACAAACGCTGTAGATATACAAAAGGTATTTACTTACATCAAGAGCCTAAGCACACAAATTTGGTCCATACCAATATTATCTCGCTCAACATTAGGGATTATCCTTTAGTTACGAATCGCAAATTTCTTAATTGCACTTACACGACTTACCTGTGTCTACTTGTTCACATCCTTATCACAAATTGACATTCATTCGACTACAATGAGAAGCGGACCTTATCGTTCTGTGAACCAAGTTCAAGATAGTTTAAAAAATTAATTTCAGTTGAAATTATATATGGATTTAGATATATATATAAACGTGGCACAGGACGCCCTCCAGCTGGATGGAGTGACGATATACGCAAACTGGCTGACAGTGGTTGGCTGCGAAGCTGAAGATCGAGCTCGGGTTTCTATAGAGCACAAGTTTTTCCAGTGCCTTTAAACTTAACTTTAAATTCACCTTTACGAGCGTACATTACAAGTTAGTTGTCCAACCGTCATTGGGCGAGCCGCCTGCCTCGTTTATTTATTTAGAAGTTGGTGGGCGTAACAACTAACTTGTGTTCTCGGCTTGAAGTGTACGGAGCTACCGACATTAACGTTACTTAGTACGAATTACAATTCTACACTTTTACTTACGTTGCTAACCGATTTGTAAACGTGATTAGTAGATCAGTCCTAAATACACTATGTTTATTTATTTAAGAAGTTTGTGAGCAGTGAAAATAAGAACAAAAATATATGCAAAAGTGTACAATACCGCTGCCTATCCTTTAAAGAGATCTCTTCCCCAACGCCGGTTCCGTATTACTTTATAAACGTAAATCACGCCTGTAATCCCTGAAGGGGTAGCCAGAGGGGTGTAGCACACCCCAACGTTTCACCAGTTACGTTTAAGTCTCATGGAATAGGTGGTGTGCCGATTACCATACACCGGACCCAGATCCAAACTCCGAGTCACTACTAGAAATTGTAAATTAGAATAATCCAATAGTACCCGACTCGGAATTCGAACCCAGGACCTTTCGATCGGCAGTCGCTTGCAACCGCTCGACCAACGAAGCAGTCTAAGCAATTATTAGTTTACTAATAAGTATTACTTTATCTTATTAGTAAACTAATACTTTTGCTTACTTACTTAATCATTGCAACGAAAGACATCTCTAATTAAATTACATTAATTACTCGTCCAAATAGCGAAAACACCGCTTCATAGGCCGCTTGCAATCCGATACCGCATCTGAAGTACGAGTGACTCATAACCGCAACCATAGCCAAATGAATTTTATATTTTTTAATCTTTGTATCAAATGAAATTCAAAAGCTTACCAAATTCAAAGTGTAGTAAATTTACAGATCCTCGGGCCATTTCTTCCACTAATTATTTCTGGGGCGGGCCCGCTGTGGGAAATGGGCGTAATACGATCTTTTGTGATCTCATTTATTAATTTTCGGCACTCATTATTCTCTCACCCTCATAACTAGGGTTGCCATGTTCCCATTATGCAATATTTGTCTTCGTGGACTGAATTATTGTTTAAAAAAGTTATCTACTTTGTTGCTTAACAAAATTGCGTTACAAAATTCAGACTAGAATGGATGTAATAGTACAGGGTAAGCAGAGAGCGCCAACAAGTGTCTCCAATCAGACATGAAGCGTTTCTTCTACTCGTACATTCATGACCTTTTTTGACTCCATCATCAGCCAGCTATTTAGTAAAAACGAGTAAACAACTTGCATCCGGACATATCCAATTAAATATTGATATGATGCAAACACCACTAAGACAGTTCTTTGATAAAACCTAAACAACTTTGTTCTCTCATTAAACTCCCGTGAGAATTGTCCAAATCACAATGGAAATCGGATTGTTCGTTTCACAGTAATATGCCGACTTTGATTTATGTGAAATTTTACGATCATTAAGTGTTAAATCTTCTCTCTTCTTTTTATTCATCTATACAATAATTTTGCTAACTATAGTTATTACTATTCATACTTTTATAAGAGCAGTTAGTATTCCTAATTCACTGTGCAAAATATCCCTTGAATTACAAGTACAATTAGTACAATTTCATTAATGATAATATTTTCGTTTGTTTTTAAAGCCGCATTATCGTAGGCGATGCATTGTATAGTCAGACTCGTTGTTAAAGAACGCTTTAACATTATTTTTTACAGTTATAAAAAGCAGCTTTTTATATACGAGGTTTTTTCGTCATTATCAGAATGATGAACTATGGAGTCTGCTGCGCTGGCGAACTGTGGATCGAAAGAATTCACATCCCTTCGGAAACATTATGAAAAACTCAAAAGTGTACACGTTTCCTTATGACGTTTTACTGTAATTGTGTATTAGTAAGACTTGCTTTAATTTCATACATGTTACGTGCTATATCGGGACTCAAGCAAGTGCATACATTGAAATCCGGACGTCGCAATAGTCGGAGCAAATTTGCCAAGACGTAGCATTGCTACGACAGTGCTACGTTATACACATCATTACATTGTATTTACACTACAAGTCAAGTTGTTCCCAACGGGTTGCTACGCCAAAGAACTGAGTGGAGTCCAACGAAACTATTCACCCTCCACTGAACATCCTTCACAATAAAACCGGAATGTTTTAATTACATTTATTAAAAATGTATCTTAACGTGTCTACTTACTAGACGTTACTTAAGGGTAGAAAGAAGCACAGCATTAGCTTGTGCAAACGATCCCTTTGAAGATTTCATTGCTTTTTTCGACTTATATACACAAAAAATCTTCCCTTAAATGTCTTGCCGGATCCATTATAGGCGACATTTACGCTTGACAAATTATTTACGCGTTATCATCCCACGGGTGAAGAATAAAGAACATTTATCCCTCTCGCCTGTAATTTATTCATTTGCGAACAAGTAAAACCTCTTGGGACCTTGTTATATCACTTAATAGCTTTTGGATTGCGTTCATTGGATTACAGTTTAGTACACTTACAAATGAATTATTAAAAATGCACTCTTCATTACAAATATTCCGACTTACTTTTATATACATGTCATGTATATTCAGTGTAACATTTATTTTTGTTATTATTGTTATTGTATATTCACGCTAGGCCGCTTGCAGGGTAGATTAAGAAGTAACTATGCCTTAGAGACCTGACAAGCTTCTTCCAAATCAATCCAGTAAGTATTAAAAGTAGGTATATAGTCCTACGCTCCTGCAAACTCGTCTACATTCACTAAAGTCCTTAGATAAGCTTCTCTGTTTCAAAAACTTTTGACCTGCTTTAAGATCATCTCGGACTTGAACAAATTACGTTAACATAGGTTTGTTTGTCTTGCTCTACCATTGATATACCATTCTTATATTCAATAATAAGTAAATGAACATAGAGTTATATGTAAATAGATGGCAATGACAAGGTGACGGGAACAGTTGAATAATTAGCATTGATGGCTGTCTGAAGAGAGGCTAACGAGTGGATTTGCATATCGTGGGTCTACGAGCCGACAACGAGGGGAACACAGCCTGCCAACTTTGTCTTTACAATGCAATAATATATTATAGGTACCTCCATAAATATAGGTACTTCCGTAAGGGACCTAGCCATAAAGCGATTGTATTGTGTATACTTCCGAAATTATAAATACTTCAGAAAAGGATCTAGTTATGAAATAATGTATTATTTATAGGTAGTTCCGAAAAGGGGTTTAACTTGGCCCTAATAATATTAAAATAATAATAATCAATGGATAAACGTTAATACGTATCCTTATTCCGAGTGACGTACAATATAATACAATACAAACTGGGAGTACTATACACTAAATACAGGAATAAAAACGGTATATTATAAGCAATAAAACACCACTCATACAATGTTTTATTTCTCGGTAGTAGCTTGAGCAGAACCCGTCATTTCATGCCGCCATATATACATGTGAAAGTTAGACGATTAGAAACTTCAGCTTGTGGAACGTGTTGGGTGTCATAAGACTTATTTTGTTGGGAGCTGGCTCCTCGCCAGCGTCATGTCTGGCTGTACAGACATTTTAACGGCTACAGGCACAAGTTAATCCACCGTTATTGAGAAATTAGACAGTATCCCTCTGGAACACTCATTACACATTGTCGCAAATGTCGGTTAAGCATTAGTAACTTGGTCCTTTATCTTGAACGCTTCCATGTTTAATGTTATCTCGTTCATGAAGCCCGTGGTTGACTATAATTGAAATGACATTTAAATTGTCATATGCGCAATATTGTACAATTATGAAGTGTACATTTCGTTGGCGATCCTGAAACAAATAAATAAATAAAATTAAAATCATTCTGACCATGTTATCGTCGTGTAATACCTAGTTAACCTTATCCATTCCACTTTCCATAATGCGATTATCTGATCAAAGCCTTCTCAGCTGTGGAACTATCTTGACTGTAATAGCACTACACTCACACACATATCTACTTAGATACACACAAGCACGCAACATTCAAACACATATAAGCTCACCTACATTTGTGTTAAAAAACAATTACATTCAAGTTGATAAAAGCCTATTTTTTATACTATACTTATAAACCAAGCAAACTTCGTATCACCTAAGATTAAGCGATTCCCCTCGTCGCTTTGAGATCCGGGCTTAGATTTATTTTTGCGCGCGTTTCCTTTTGTTTTTAGACCTAACTGCCTAATGACAGCGTTAGACTGCCTCGTCGGTCGAATGGTTGCAAGCGCTATTGCCGATCAGGAGGTCCTGGTTTCGAATTGCGAGTCACGTACTATTAGATTTTTTTAGTTAAAATTTCTAATAATGACTCTGAATCTGGATTTATGCCCGATGTTAGACACTAAGCTCAGCACCTATTCCATGGAA
>DWME01009162.1:0-11111 GCA_018244795.1 Parelbella ahira ahira | reverse complement strand
CTTCTATTTATAAACCGCCGTCAAAACGTAGACGAGTACAAAAATATCTTCCATATCATTGAGGCAAAATAAAACAAGATATTGATTAAGCATTCACATGTACATACATTATTATGGTTACGTCCGTGTTATATATTTTTAAGCTATTGAAATATAAATGAAACACATAGGGTAACTAAACGGTGACCTGTACGAGAAAGTTTGGAAACACTGAATACATATTATGTAAATAAACTGTTATACCTATTAAGTTAGTTTTATAACGCGTCTATACTTTTATTATTTATTCGTAATACACGCTGAATTCATAAGAAAATAGTAATCAAAATAATTAATCTACTACCTTGAAATAGTTGTCAATTTGTTTCTATTTACTTTACTTTAAATTTTTTGATTTGCCGAAACAAAAATATGAACGTGACTCGTAAAACAAAATAAGCCTAAAGTGTAACAACACGTCGTTTGTAAAACAATGATACGCCTAAAGTATAACAATAACGTTGTTCGTGATACAAAAATAGATGAAGACAATAATAATGCACGCTAAATTTGTCTCAATCTACGAATTTTCTTTCCATTCCTGGGTCTGCTGGAAGAGACTTCTTATAGGAAAAAGCAGATCCTTGTATAAAGTTTCTATTTGCTGATTAGTTTTAAGTATTCGGTGTGCAAAATAAATAAATAAATAAGTGCTGCGTAAAACTAAAACAAGACTAAATAAAGCAAGGACAATAAAGTTGTTCGTAAAACAAAAGTAACAGCGAGGTAATAATAACAACGCGATGCGTAAAACAAGGTTGATGTTCAAATTGATAGTGATACGAGTGTTTAGAACAGATTATTGCTACGCAATATCACTTCAATATCGCTCAGTATCAGATTGCGCGTTCAAGAACCTTGTATGCAGTGAACTCAATAACATGTGAAATGCCACAATTACATTGTAATGTAAGGTCACGCTTTCGTCGATAAAAACAGCGGCACAACTTTTTATTTTGATAAGCGAAACTGCGTTTTCCTTATAGTTTTATCTTGTTTGTATCGCTTCGTTTGACATTTTGTTTTGTTATGAAACATAAAAAAAAACTGTTTTTCTACCGCCAATTACAGCAACTTAAGAAATTTAAAAGTTCAATTACACATTAACTACATATAAATAGTACACTTATGAGAGTAATATAAAAATGAAGTTTCATATTCATTAGCATTCAGTATTACTTATTAAGTATCAGTCTCTTAAGCCTCCTACGATACTACAAAGTGAAAAGACAAAAACAGTAACATCGTATTTAAGAGATGATAAATACCAGTAAATTTATACGAAATGACATAACACTCACCATTAAAATAAAACTTGAGTCTATTAGCGTATACATTGGACTTGTTGACGCCTAGCGCCTCCGCCACCGGTTCTATGAGACACCTGAAACCCCCCGACACCAGATACACGGGTACGGCTCTCTCTTGCAATTTCTTCACGAGTTGCCTGAGAAAGTAAAAAAATAGTCATCATCACCGTCATCATCAGTCTACTCCCATCCACAGCTGGACTCGAGCCTCTCCAATAGCACACTATTCATAATAATATTACAATATTAAAATATCAATGATAATAATACAATATCCAAGAAGTTTGATGTATACAAAAAAAACGTCAAAATACTTTATATAGTTTAATGAATTGGTTACTGTTACAATAACGATAAGATGATAAACAAAACAATATACTTGTTGCTAATTACTCGTATGTATATCCGTACGTCCGTGTGTTGTTGTTGAGGCAGTTACGTCAACTCGGGTCAAGTCAAATGGCAATTCACAAATATTGGTGTAAACTGGATGTGAGAACGTGGTTCGATCGTGATACGGATTTACAAATAAAATCTGTGCCCATTCTCTCTGGTATTAAAAAATATTGTATTTTAACAGATAAAACATGAATTTGATAGATGTATAAATATGTTAAAATGTAGAATAAAATAATTTGTAATACTATATTTTAACTATTATTTTAAGAAATCTACAATTTAAACAATTATGTCAACGGGGATTTATTATGTTCTATTTTGTACCGTGAAGAAAAAACGAGGGTAAGGAGCGACGCTACTGCGTAGCGGACCATCAGTTCGGTTCCCGCCATTCTTAACTAAATATGGTTATATCAGTTTTCTTCTAATTGTACGTACTATATTGTGTAATTATTATTTTAAAGTAATAATATGAAAGTAAACAGAATTAATACGCTCTGTTTGTGCCTTATTAATCGTATTTAGGTTTAAAATCACCTATAAATTTGCCGTAAAGAATGTAATGGATTTTGATCATGATTCATTGTGGATTATTAACTACTTTGGGTAAATAAACACTGTTACCGGGTAATTGTTCAATATTTTACCATTATTAACTAAAATAAATTAAAAATATATACATTTTTATACAAATACCAAAACATTTTATGGCATAGGTATTTATGTAACACATGCATGCGTTTATATTTAAAAGAAAATCATAATAAACTTTCGAAGAAAGAATATAGCCATATGTAATAAAATTGTCATAAAGAATTTAAAGAACAATTATGAATCAATTCGTAAACTTTTTTTTTCTATTTTATTTAATGTTGTTGAATGCCGTAATGACGTCAATATAATTTATATGCTAATTAAAATAGTACTTACGAGATTCCAGGTGTGAGATGTATGGGGAAAGTGTTTAAGAACTCTCTGATCTGACTGGCGCTGGGTCTGATAATGTCTAGCCTCTTCTTTAGAGCCTCTTGGAATGTCATACTACCGCCCATCGCCTCTGCTGTCCTGATATACATATAAAAATAAATATGAATGGACAAAGTAATTTACAAATTTACTAGATTACGCAACATCACGCCTGTAATACCCGAAGGAGTAGGGCAGAGGAGTGTAGTACACTCCCAAGATGCACCAATTACGTTTAAGTCCCATGGAATAGGTGGTGAGCCTATTGCCATACACCAGGCACGATTCCAGACTCCGAGTCACTACTAGAAATTCTAAATTAGAAAAATGCAGTAGCACCCTACCCGGGATTTGAATCCAGGACCTCTCGATCGGCAGTCGCGCTTGCACTCGACCAACCAGGCAGTCATAGATTACTGCCATATAACAAGAACAAATCTCATTTGGGAAGTTCATGAATGACCATAGAAACGAAACTTGTCGGGAAATAGACGAATATACAAGGTAATATAAAAATAATATCGATTACTCATGACATACCTAATACCGTGGCTGTTTATTATGTACCATTACTACACAGGGCGAGTTAAAAGAAAATAAAGGCAGTTTAAGGCATTGACATACTATAGTATGACCTTAGCATTCCTAATATGGAAATATATTATTTTTCTTATCTCAAAACCACTCACTGAAATCAATGTAATACTAATTGTATGTCTATGATATGTACCTACTTTACTTTTGTTTTTCACATCATGACAATGATGCTAAATGTTCAAGAAATTAGTATAATATTTTACTGTTATTGTTTATTTAACAATTTCCGAACGTAAAATCCAATGTCTTACCGCGTAGTAACTGTCGCGATAATAATACGCTTTGTAAGATAACAATTACGTCAATAAATATTGAGATTACTTTTTTTAAATTAACTACAGCTTTTATTATTGGCCAGCTATATAAGGCCTAGAAAATGTAATAGTCTGTGTAAATCACTAATCATATATTTTTTTATGCTTACATAATATTAACTTTTAGTGTATTTACAATATTTTATTCAATTTGAACCCTAAAAAGAACAATATTATGAATTGATTATCTAAATACACTGTTGAAATGTTATATCCCAATTAGTTGTGGAAATAATTGTACACGTGTGTCTAGCCATTGTTATAATAATAATAATAATTTATTAGTCTATGATTTCACACAAATGACCCATAACCGGTAATTATTAATTAAAATTGAACTCGACACTATTCATTAGCGAGCGATCTCATGTAATCACCGCGATCTTATAAGTCGTCAAAGTGCATTGTATATGTTTGGATACATTGTCCCTCTTTGTTAATATAAGAACAATTGAATTGTCTTTAAATACCCATTTTAACGTGATACAATTTTTTTTTGTTTTTTTCTTAATATTAAAGACATTGTTGTCAGTAGGAACTCAACATTTGTTAACGATCTGATTTTAATGTAATATGTAAAATATCAAGGACTTCGTAATCAAAAGTGGTTAAAGATTAGACAGATTGTTTAACCGCTTAAAATAAATAGGTTTCTCGTTTTTTGTGGCATTAAAGTTAAAATAAAAATTGAGAAATTAAAATCTACACGAAGCGCTAATTAACGAACAATTAAAAATTTTTTGATGCTATTTATCATATTTTAAAATGATACAATGACATGTAGAAAAAAATCAATTTAATAGTCAGTAAATATCATAAAACAACTTACAATCGTTTGACTTCATCTCCTTTGCCACAGAAGTTGGCCAATTCATCGATGCCTTCATCCTGGATGACCGTCGAGTCTACGTCAAAGCACACGCAGTCTGCCGTGCGGAACAACTCCTGGACGCACTGCTGAGGCGACATGACGCTTATGGAAACCAGAGACAAGGTCTTCAGAGTCGCGTATTGAAGGTTACTCTTCAAGCTGCAAAACAATTTTTTTTAATTCAACACCAGCGGTATGTACGTAACGAGTGTGTTAAAGTTTCGCTCACGAAGCGGTCCCAAACCCGTTTTACGAAATGGAAAATTACATTGCAACCAAACTTACATTTGGTGGTAGGGCAATGACTTAATACTTCGGAATAATATTGGGTACAAGTTATAATATTATAAATGAGCGATTTTCATTCATAGATTTAGCTTTGAAAATTTCATTTATACAAATCAATATTTCAAGAGCTTTTATATAGATGCGCATATAGACGAACACCCAAGTTAATAATAAATGTTAGAAGTTATTATCGAGTATATATTGACAAATCATTGTTCGTCATTAGGACACGGTTTTCCCTTATGATATCCCCATTGAGGTTAAATTATTACTTATGTTGCAAGTATAAGCTTTGCAGGCTTAGATACAATTATCCTTATTATTCAATGAAAACGAGGTACCGTAACAAACAGAAATTATTCACTTTGTATGGTCCGATCTCTGACCGTGAGCTCAATTATTGTCGCGCCGGATACAAACCTTGAATAATTATTATGTTTATAATTATTGAACAATTTTTTATAATTATTATTTACTCGTATATTTCATAAAAACAAATTTACTACAAATTAATAATACAGAGTTAGTGTTAATAATTTTAGTATTACTCACATCATGCAATTTTTTTTTATTTTTTTTTAATACCTGTATAGGGCCATTTTCGTTTTCTTCTCTAAACAGTTACAAATGAACTGATTCGCAAAAGTTTTAAACAAATTACGATATTTATCGTTCAAATATGGTGAAGAGACTGGCAAAGGGAACCAACTTAATCGGAAACACCGAACACGCCTTCGTTGAATATGATATCATACAGTACAGTGCACTTATACGCTCGTTATCGCCTTATATTCACCGGCCTCCCCAAGATAACGTCGTGATGCGAGCTACAACACTTCTATCTGAGAGCTACGTACTATGAATGACGTCACAGCGGCATCTTCACCTAAAAGACATACTGGCTAGACGTTACAACCATTTGAAATAGGGGCGACGAACCAGCGGCTATCTCGCTCACTCGCGATAGAAACGTATGGAATATTTGTTGAGACACTTGTTTTGCAAATTGCGTCGGGTGCAAAACCATGTTATCACTTATGTCCGACGTAGTTGTTTATTATGATAAATGCTGTTTGTTTTAAAAAACAATCATATTAGTTGTTTTTGCGCAAATTAACGGAAAACTGTAGTTGTACAATTTCTCTTAATAAATCACATAATTATAAGTTTATGTGATCAAACTAATTAAAAAACTAAATGAATGTTACATGTCAACTCAGTCTGCATTCAGTTTTTTTAATAGGTCATTTAGATTTTCTTTGTGACAGTAGGTACTTTAGGAAATTGATCAAGTTTAAGCCTTGAATATGTTTCATATATAATATGTAAACATACATATTATATCTAATACTTTCTGTTCTATCTATCATATAAATATTATGCTACAATTTCATTCCACATCATTTAAAATTATACCGATTATTTTTAATCAACATAACCTGTTTGATAAGGTTTTCTAATTTTTAGTATATGAATATTATTGGATTTGTGCGTCAAAGCACTTGATAAGCATTTTTTTATCAAAACACTTGAAACATCTGATTCCCACAACAACAAGCAAGAAGGTTATCATAGCACGACGCACCCGCATGCAACTGCTATACTGCCCAAAGTTGGTATTTGTTTAGCTCGTAATTAAAAATAAATGATAACAAGGTTAATATCCATTTTATTATTAATTGAAAGAACACCAAGGTTGAGGGTTGAAGTTCCAACAAACCACCCTCTCATCTGGAGCACTTGTTTTGTTTTTCAATTTCAGTCAGTGAAAAACTCAAGAAACAGAAATTTAACTGTCAGGGGTATTCCCTCGTTCCCTTAATACTTATTCCATAAGTAGTGAATGCTTATTTCCTCAATACAAAAATGAATTGTATTTTCGTACGTTAAAATCTTCAGTAAACAGCAATCAGGGATATTTTTATAATAATTATAAGTGCACCATCAAATTCATTCAATGTTTTATATCATGTTGGTTAATTTGCATTAGTCTTACATATTAATTAATTATTTACAATACAAAATAAGTACAAACTGGAAAACTAATAGCAGACAGTTAAGAGCCACAAGGTTTAAAAACCCACTTCCACCTGGCCCTTTTCTAAAAAGTAGAGATACCAAAAATCTAGTCAAAATCATTCCTTCATATTAATGATAAAGAGTGCATGTCAAGAATGAGTTATACATTCATTATAATATATGTACATAATATGTAAAATATTAGTTACATAGTATTTGTTTTACAATTGCCTTGTGTTATAATGTGTGTTAGTGATTCAATACAAATAACAAAACAGGTTTGTACCAGATTTTGCTATCAGACTGTGAATTGACAGAATGGGTGCAGGAAATTGTCTAACCGGTTATAGCCAGTATTCAACCAAAGATTACACTTAAGTAGGCAGTAGATAGTAGACTATCTATATTTTTACATATTTAATTTAAGAATTAATATAAGGTATGCAATTTTTTTTTATCTTATTCAAGTTTGATCACTATTCTTGATTGATAAATAATAGGTACAATGTTTATTGTAATCTGTAATTAGGGCAACATTTCTTTTCGATACTTAGTTGCAATTGCGACTGCTGATCAAGAACTAGAGGTCCTGGGTTTGACCCCCATGTCTGGTATCATTGGATTTTTCTAACTTGAAACTCCTAGTTGTAGCTCAGAGTCTGAATTTGGCCAATGTATGCTCACCACCTATTCTCCTATGATGATAATAATAACTGTTATTTGGGATTGCATGGGAATTGTCATGAAGATATAATAATAACAATAAACTAGGTACATCAATATACAAATAGTTTGAAGGCAGTAAAATCCACACAACAAGATTCAAATTAAAAACGAAAGATTTATAGACTTTTAATAGATACATCATATTATTGTTGATTTTTTAACATATGGTATGTAAACAGTCATATATGGTGGTTTAACATAAATTTCAAGGACAACACTTCTGTGCCATATTTTGTATAACATTTACCAAAAGAAAGTCTTAACAAATAAGAAAAGGATGTTACTATAACATTTTAATGTAAACTCATTACTTACCATATTTTAAATTAAGAACAAATTGTTAAGTCTATATTTTGAATGTTACGTATTACTTATAAGAAAGTGACATTAAACAGAAGTTATCAGGTAAACTTATGTAATAATAGGTAAGCTTCCTCAATAACAACACAAAGCAATTTATTACCTTCAGTTGAATGAAAAGTTCTGTTATTGATTCAACATTGCTAGTCACATTTGTTAGGTTAGTACTCGTAACTAAGATACAATGTCTAAGTTGGAACTCACGTTATAACGTTATCGATAGAAACCCTCGACTAAACTAGAATGATGAATGAAAGCTAATATAGATAGGTACCTATTAATTATCATCAGTCAGCAATGTAACGACCTTGTGAGGTATATGACGCAAATGGGCCATAGTTTTATTAATTCACGGTGAAGTTGCATAGAAATGCGCTAAGTAATTAAAATAAATTTTTAACGTGTCTAATTAAACAGCGACGAAAATCGATTTATTTCCCTTACGCACATTGAAGGTAGTAACAAATAAAAAATAACTGTTGTCTGTCATAAAAAATATACACAATACCATTTCTGGTTTACTTAGTAATATATATGGTAAGTTTTAAAAAACAGTACGGCGAACAGCTGATCACAGATTGACTGATGCGTCTAGAACTTTTGAAGTTGAAGGCTGTCGACAACTAACGTCAGAATAGTGTTGCAACTATACCAAAATTGCTTACTGCTAGTAATTAAAAATTGTGATAATCTTGTACGAATTTATATTTTAATTAGTGATCAATATCACCAATTAAAATATAAATTCGTAGTAAGTATGTAAATAATTAATCATACTAAGTAATTTAAAATCTATCTATTACTGTAACCACATATTTTTTACTTTTTTTTGAACGTAAATAAAGTATAAAATGGCGCGAAAAGAAATTAATGTATAAATCTACGCACTTGAACAATTGAACTCCAACAACTGAAGTCCATGATACGAGTTTTCGTACATTGTGTAACTGGTTACATTTTTATGATTTAACTCAGTTGGTATCAAAATGAATGTTATAAAGAGAGAATCACGTTCAATGAAATTCCAACCAAAACTTAAAAACGAATTAGTTCGAAGAGATGATTCAATAGGTAGGAAAGTTTTATAATTAATAATCACCCCTATTAAAAATAAGCACGTATGTAATTTTGACAATGCTTTATCTTTTCTGTAATTGCATTTAATTTACCACTTATGAAAGTTATTATGTAATACATTTTTAATAGGCGTTACAATTTATTTATTATCCTTTATCTTGATTACATGTGTACCGGCTTAACTCACGTATGTTTCTCGGGAAAACCCAACTTGTTTCGGACCTACTTAGAAATACAAGGTCCATAAACATGAGTTCCCGCCGATTGCAGCTAGGTCGCCGTAGAGACTGACATCTTTATCTTATAAACCAGAAATATACACAGAAAAATGTAGATTTTTGTTTCGTTAAATTAGGTACCTACCTGTTATTAAAACATTTTAATTATACGTATGTATTACGTGATAACTAATATTTTTCTTACATCGAAGGTATCCGAGGTTCTACCATACCAGTCAAGTCTTTTAAAATCGATACGACACGATTGCCACCAAAGTCCCCTAGATACCAGTTCATTAATAATGTACGTGGATCTAAAAATTCTTCTATGGGACCACCCGTAGCGTCCCCACGGAGTTTAAAACGCAAGTAAATATCCGATCAAAAATTATAACCGTTATATGAATATAGTTTAAATTACATACGAGCATAGTACTGTTTTTGTAACTGGATAAGTTAAACCATAACTTGGGCAAATTCGCGTCAGCTAAAAAAGACCTCACACAAACAATAATTTTAAGATCAATTTTGCACGAATATGAAGATAATTAAGAGTCACTACTGTATTTAACTTGCCTTGAATAGTTTAAATATAGATTTTGTATTCGAAGTTATCTCGAAATCGTTACCATTTTTATTGTAACAAATATTCAAGTTGTTGATATTACGATATTTTTCTAATACCGTAATCACTGGCTAACGAAAATAGGTGATCGTTGAGGACAATTTGCTTTCTGTAACATCATATCAACAAAGATAAGGATTTTATAATGTAATCAGTATTTAGTTGTTCGGTAAGTTAGTTGTTAGGAATAATTTATATCCATTCCTATATATCGCAAGTCATATCAGATGGAAGATAATGAAACATCAAAAGTTGTGCCGTGTGCTATATTAAGACACATTACATGTGTTATAGACACATGATTATTATAAAAAATATTGTCTATAGAACAATGAAAATGAAGCTCAGTAAAAATATGATCTACGGAACAATGAAAATGAACTTAGTTAATTTTCAATCTGGTTATAAGTAACTCAGACCAATAACTCAGAAAACCAACGTATCTCCTTAGGATCGTCCACTCGAGCTCAACACGACCCGAGTCTTTTTCGAGCGGTAACAAAAAGCGTGTATTGGCAAGCGACTCAGCAGCAGACACCTCTCAAGATGCCACCACACCCAGAAACAGACCAACCGCACTCAAATACATAAGCAGTAGCAGTAGAGGTGAGATTCAATAAGATTTTTGAAAAAATCTTTCTAGAAAAATCTACTTTTAAGTTATTACTTGAATTGCTTGCCCTCGTCTTATTTCGGTCGTACGTAAGTGTTATTTCGTCGTCGATATTTCAGCAAAATGTTGTATATGTTATTATGCTTTGTAGGTACGTATGTTATTTATACAATAGAATACAATATTTTTTATATAATTTTTAACTTGTACTTACACTTTCACCTATATACGTTCGGCGCGAAATCTTTAAATGAGCTGTTAGGAATCCCCTGTTTAATTGTTTTTAAACTAAACGGGCAATAATTTATATAGTAACAACGAATTAAAACATCAGTTGCGTAAAATTAGTCACTATTAAATATAACTATAATATATTTATAGCCATGTTTTTCCCGGTTCGTGTATTCCGATATAGGGAGATACCCACAGTGATTTGTGAAGGAACTTGAAAATCACGTGTGACTATTATGTAATTAATATATGTATGTGTAGGTACATTATTATTTCATACATCATAACTACAATACAATTACACCAATCAATATGTATCGACTAGAACGCAATAAATTGTGGCGTTTTTTCTCTAACATTAAAGAAAAATAATACACACATGCAGTGGTAGCCTAGTGGTTAAGAATTCAGCCTCTCATTCCGGGGGTCCTGGGTTCAAATCTATGGCGCGCACCTCT
>DWME01009161.1:0-11111 GCA_018244795.1 Parelbella ahira ahira | reverse complement strand
CTCTGGATTCGTGCCCGGTGTATGGCAATAGGCTCACCACCTATCCATGGGACGTAAACGTAACTGGTGGAACGTGGGGGTGTACTACACTCCTCTGCCTACTCCTTCGAGGGTTATAGGCGTGATGTTACGTTTTTTTCAATGCAAAGATACCGTAATTGTAAATTACAGTAATAATTACGAGTATCTCGAACATAAAGAATTTATGGTATTTAATTTAAGCACCAACAAAGTTTTAATGAGACTGTGGGCGGTGCATACAAATGGCAGAATAGTTAAGGCGTTAAATTACATTATACACACACTCCAAGAATCCTTGACCTGGATAGAGGACTTTCGTAAAAAGACGTTTAAACAATCTAAATAGTTACATACACCTTCCTTTTGCCACTTCTCTTTTTTTCTTTATCTTTTCCATCAAAAGGTTGCCTGCTAGCTAACGATAAGGCCACCTTTCATTCTTAAGCTCTGTATTATCAACATGTTCTTGTATATAATACAAATATATTTTGTGTAGATTTCACATAAACGTATACAATACAAATACATGTTAAATATCGGAATAGAAAATATACATGTAAAAGATTCTACTTGCATCTATTTGCGTCGCTAAGGTGTCATGCATCGCTGTTCACCGTATACAATTGAGTAGCGACAGTGACCTACTTTCTGACGTATAGTAGAAAAGTACAGACCAAAAACTATTCTCTTACATGGCAAAATCGAATTAGCAAAGTTGTCTTATTAAAATATGTGGTTGTAGATAAACTAATACGGTTGCAGATGTCCGTCTTGTCGTCTAAATATTTAGATGGCGCACTAGAAATATATTTAGATATAAAGGTGTGACGCAACTTTTATAAAGTATAGCTTATATCTAGTGGTTTTATTTTTAGTACAGAGCTTCCATTTCGTAGTTAATGAGTATGATAGATGACTATCGAGTCATCTGAGACGTGTCAAATCTGTATGGCAACGAGGTGCAAGCTCACTTTTCAATTATAGTCCCCGTGACGCCACCCAATTACTTTCGAATTCAGGTACTATTTTTGTTACTACCAAATTTAATTTTTTATGCTGTTAAAATAATATATATAAAACATTGTGTGGCCTATAAGGCTTGTCCATATTGTCACTAATCTCCGTCGCACTAAAATATTTCGTATAAAAGTGCCATAACATGTGTGATACTATGAAAGGACTTTTATACATATATCCTCATAAACTACACATCCAAGAAGATCGTTTCTTTTCATTAGTCCACACATCTCCAACGACGATATGCAAATAGAAATTGTCATAGCTAGACCCTACCAAAAATAAGATCCGTATATTGTTCCAACTTTTACCATAAATCAAGTTTACATGAAGACTAGCTAAAAGTTTCACACCCATGGGAACAGACTGTCTTAGATCCATTTCCCTTTTCATTATAAATAGAAGACGTTCTACTGTCTATGCTCGAATTTGTGTCCACTAAATGAATTCACAAGTTTAATTTTATCAGCATCAGTGTTAAACCCTTTCATCGTTCCGCTGTTGGGAAACGGGTTTGCTTTCGGAATGCGAAGGATCAAGTTATATAGTAATTATTGCGGATAATTAATTAATTCTTTGTAAGTTGGGTTCTTTGCAATAACAATGTCTATATTTAATATCAGGGGTATTAATCGCGTTTACCGATGATCTTGTCATTACCTTAGCTTTTATTGATACTCTTAATTGTTACAATAAGCTCAGTTACGACCATTAATACAAATTGTACTCAATTTCACGCTTACGTTCCTTAATGAATAAGCAATTACCGTCGCTCTTTGTCAATTTATATCGGTCTCCTCTTAAAATGGGTTAAATCGAATTTTGAATGTCTGATGAACGCAACAGTTAAAAGACCAAATAAGATTACCTCCTTGATTTTAAACGAAAATAACTCATTCAGCACTACTTGTTATAAACGTATGTAGACATGTTACGGTACTGACTGGAACCTATCGGTATTAATATTATGCTACAATAAAATATATTAAAGTGTAAAAAATATAAAAAACTTATTACTTTGTGTACCTTAGAATTGCCGGGCAAGATGTTTATCGGGTATTAAATGTGACGGTGGAACGAATTTAACCAGACTGCAAAATTAATGTAAGTTCTAAAAAGTATTCCGTTCTGCAAGAAGCACGTTTAGAAGCGTACTTAGAAATTCAAAGAGATAACCGGCTGTGGATCGTAATAGATTGCGATTTCAACTTACGTGCTCACACAAAATTCCTAGAATTGAATTAAACGGCAATTGAGGTAATTTGTTATTCAAACAACTCAGTTCCGTCACGCAGCTTGCTATCAAAAAACAAATAAATACTTGTACAGCATATAAACAACCATACAGGCAGACAGTTCGGTGTTATGAGTATATATCCCTGATTATTTCTTATTTTAATTTAATGTAAGGTTTAGAGGAATTATCCTCTTAAATGTTAGAATTTGAATCGAACTTTTCTCCCAGCTTCGCCACCAGTCAAGAGCCAATAAAACAATTATTCTAACCCGCTATAGACTAAATTGTTTAAAAACTACGTTTCATAAAAAGGTATATCCGGCTGACATCATTGTAAAGAGGGGGAACCAGTATAAGAATAGATACATTTTTTATATTACAATTCGATCACTTTCCTTCACTGTGATAATTCTGTTTGTTATTACCTGCTATTATCTATAAGTAATAAAACGTGTGAACGAATATCAGCAATATTGTCATGGTATAATTATTAACGTCTAGATTTTTACGTTGTCTGGAAATCTGTCTCTGCTAATAATTTTCTACAGTAGGTACATCTATCTAAATTAAAAATGTACATCGGCAAATAACGCACTTCAGCCTGTACATAGTAACTTAATACAACATGTAACAACTTCGATTGAACAGAGGGAGGCGAGTCTCCGGGGATTTGTAGGCCGAATGCGTTATCTAAAACATTGTAAGTAAAATCTGTCGGTCACCTAACAGAATGACTATATCACAATCTATCCATACAATCACTAATAATCACCTACATGTAAAAAAAAGGATTGGACCTAGTAAGTAAACATAGAAAGCACTAATACAAATTAATCTCAGAACGCTGTCACAGATCGACTCGTATGTTGAAAAGCTACTGCACTTTCATCAATTCACATTTTCATCGTATTGTGTTAAGATTAATTATCGTTGTGTTTAAGTTTAATTAATTGTTGCAAGTAAATTTTGAATACTATCCATCTATTTAATAAATAGACCATTGTTAAAACAGCGAAATCCGATTTTTTTGTCGGCAAAGTTGAAAGTAATGAAATCAATGAAAAAAAATTGCATTTTCTGGTTAACATTAATTTCCTCTATCACCATAAACCCGTTAGTCTACTACTTAGGAAAGACGTTAAATAAGTTACTTCGCTCAAGTAATGTACTGAACATGTTAAGTAACGTACTTTATTTGAACACCACTCGGTAGTAAAATGAATTCTCAATTACTTTGGACTCACATTAATATAGTTAAACAATTAAGAGAAACAGATAAATATAAGAATAATAGTATAAATGAAATGGCATCTGCATTTAGACAACTTCTTTAACGTAATTAAAAATGATAGAGTCTTAAGATCCAGTAACGCAGGTCTGAGAAAGCTTTTAACGCTCTGCTTGAGTCGAGAGCAGAGAACAATTCAATTATTAAGACAGCAATAGAAGAGAGAGAGTTCTGGTTTGACGTTAAGAAGGTTATACTTAGGTATGGATTGCAACATATATCGTAACAACTTACGGTATATTTGCTATTGATAAGTAAGTCTCAGAGCTTTTAATAGTATCATTCAGCCGGTTAAAATGATGACAGGCTTGATAGAGCACTTTACAATACAATACAATACCTCGAAAAACCTATCCAACTTTAGATGAGTTATTCATTTCGTTAAATAGTTATATAACTTTTAAAGTACGTAAAATCTCTGGAGTCGTAACTCCAGGTTGGCAGGGCGACTTTTCAACCTTGGTACTTACATAAACCGTTTAATAGTTTTTTAACTGCACTCAACAAAAGAAGCTAGTTTCTGGTTATATAGTTATTTAAGTACATGTAATCTATAAAGTTGCATAATATAACGTTTCGATGGACGGATGTTTGCTTATTCTTTTCCTTCAAAACCGCTTAACCGCCTAACCGAACGTATGGCATATAATTTTTCGCTAAAGACAGACCAGATAGGTGGCATTGTCGTGGAGTTTGAGGATTTTATTTTTAAATATCCCAACTTATTTTGTTTAAGACCGTAACAAAAACAAGTAATCCCCAATTTTCAGCTTCCCAGCCCTTCTCTAGTAATGTATATAAAAGAAAAAACCTACTGGTGGTCTAGTTCAGGTGGGCTCAACGTAAGAGAGTACCTATTAGTTCCAAGTGTATTTATTTAGAAGTTAATTGTAACCGATGCGGAAGGTTACGTTAAATAAAAAAAGAAGGTGAATAAAGAAGGTAAATAAATAAATAAATTGACTAAAGGTAAGACGGTATGATAATAATAATTCTCTCATTAATCACAAAGATCTCGCAAACGAGTGATAGCATTGTGAACAATACCTTTACTATACACAAAGAAGTTGAATACTCGTTAAGAATATTTAAAATTAAACGCATTTAAACACATCAACGATTGCCACAATCGCAATTAAGTAGTTTCACTAATAACTTTATGTACTAACTCTTAAGCTTAGCGCCCAGAGAAGTGTTTTTTCGAAAATTAATAATTATATAGACATTACACATATCCCTATTCCCGTTATTCTGACATACTTCATTTCTGTATATAATGCTTCATATAGGTTGAACTTTTAAAAAACACGTAATAATACTTTTATTTTACGGAATAAATTCGAAAACAGCGCAGTTGATACTCCCTAACATTCGTAACACCGAGGCCAATTGCAATAAGCTTCAGAACTTTTCTCATCATTTGTAACACATCGTAACGTTTATTACTTTGCTCTACGTGAGAGGCATATTATTCTCAAAAACATTCATGTAAAAATAACGAATGTGTAGCATTTCTATTAACGTAATAAGTTTTCCGCCTACAGACCGTCGAGTCAGGTATTCTTAATATCTTAGGTTCCTTTTACTCTTTTACTCCATCGGTTATTAGTTCCACAGCAGATCGGAATACTACAGAAGCTTAGTTATTTATAATAAATGAATATCTCATATATTTTAAATAGCTGAATAGTTGTAGATGTAAAATTTTTGGTACTTTTCTGTCGCCAAGGGAAATCAGATGAGACATAAATGCGAATTAACGAATATTTCCAGTATATTAAATATTTGATGACTGCATATACTTCCAAGCGAAATATAATAATAATATAGGCGAAATGTCGCCAATACGACCCGTAATGAGCGATTTAACGAGCTGTGTTCTTAATTATGTTCAGTTCCATGTCATATATTATGTTTTAAGTGACCATTATCATTCAATAGATAGGCCAAGAAAAATTCAAAAACAAAACGCATCTCTATTAGTAGTTTTTTCGTAATTAAAAACAAAATAAAATCTAAATTACATGTTTACGTATGCGTGTCCCGCCAGCTCCTTATGTCCTTATAATAATATTTCTCCTTAACCTTAATAACTAAACGCTACTCCTGGCTCTGCGATCTTCCTGTATCCCGCACATTGATCTGCGGAAATTGAAGTCGTAACATATTAGAACTCATTTCCGGGAAAACAATAACAGATATCTATACATATCTAAACAGATCAGTGGAGCACAGCGAAACGATCAATTATCTATTGTAATGTTTGATTTTTCAACCGCGTCTGGTCTCCCATCACACATATCTTTAATAAATTGGTTAAAATCCATAGTTACTATAAAGGGTAAATAATGAAACGTGATAAAAATCTCAATTTCCGTCTCCGGTGCTGGTCACGTGTATTTATTTCTATTATTCCAACTACTTAAAGAATTAACCCATCTAGCTTTAACCCCTTGCGGTCCTAAGACTTTTTATAAAAATATTATACCAGGTCTTAGCTATTTTAGAGAATATTCACACGTTGTGGACACTGAACCTACCAGTAAAAAAAACAGATGTCCAATTCGTGCGGACTATGGACCTCAAAGGGATAAATGTCAGAAGTTTTTTCGTTTATGTAAAGAAGTTAGGAGACGCACATTTGGTCTGATTGCCGCCATCCGCAATGGTCTGCATTCATTCTGAAACAGGACAGTAGGAAAAGAACAAATTAGTATCAGTTGTATCAGTAAATTAGTACTGTTATTGATTGTTAGTAGGTAAGTATGAATTGGTAACAGAACTCTTAATACACATTAGCTCAATAATATGTAAGTTGTACACTCGTGTGCAATTTATGATAGTTTAAAAAACGTAAAAGAAAATGTAACATTAGGGCTGTAATCCCCGAAGGCATAGGCAGAGCAGTGTAGTACACTCCCACGTTGCCCCGATTACGATAACATCCCACCATCGAAGAGTAAGTGAGCCTATTGTCATATACCGGCCACAGATTCTGATTCCGAGATTCAACTATCATCCGTTCTATTCGAAATAGATCATAGAAGCTTAGACCTGGGCTCCGAGGTGGACGCATGTACCATATTATGTGTGTTTATCTGCAACCGAATGATGTAATCCAATTACGAACCAGTGTAAATAACATATCAAGCGCCATTTTACAAACTTTAGATCACTTATTAACAACTTATCTTAAATTTACTGATAGTTTCAAAAGCCATGACAGATTATTAAGAAATTGCATTAGTTTTTTTATACCGTTTTAAACTACACACGGTTTAATTCACTTAACTCTGCTGCCAATTGAATGGTATATGCCACACAGTACTAAAGTATTATCCCTCAGTGGATAGATAAAAAACATATAAAGGTCTAAAAACATTGTCCCAAGATGTATTTAATACAGTAGACGCCTACACTAAGACTTATGGGATCAAATAAATCTCTTTTTACGACTACTATCGCCTGTGCACTAAAATTTTATATGGTTTAATGATAAGGTGGAATGGAGGTGAGCAATGTTTTCGGCGTTGCGCTACTGTGTTGCTAAGTACATGAGATAAGTTTTGACTTCTGACCCTGTATAATAATATACCGATAATAAGAAATATCACAACATTTAAAATATTATATTGATATACACCGTTACTCTTACGTTCCTGTTCTTATCTCTGTACGAATACTTACATATACCTTCCATGTGGTATTATTGAAAGTAGTTACGGGTAGACAATAGAAATGTGGTACTCGCACTTGCGTCCTCAATAATTAAATATTTATTTATTCGGTTTCCGTCAACAATATTTAATGTAACTAATAAAGCACATTAACAGCCAAATGATTTATCTAATATGCTTTTGTACACTAATGGGAATCGTACTAATAAGCCCAAAATATCGGTGTTGACTCCATGTTTTTAACGTAACATGACGCCTGTAATCCCCGAACGGGTAGGCAGAGGAGAATCATACACTCCCACTAAAATGGTCAAATTTCTATTCACAGTCGTCAACTCGTCCTTCTATTGCAGCGTGAAAATTTGTTAAATGTTATTTAATATCACAGGGATAGCAAACAGCTCCAGAATTCTGTTATTTAGTTGGTTTTGATTCAATTTTTATCTGTATTGCTGTGATAAGTGTACATTAACTAGGCACTGTTACTCACATAGTATGCATTATCTTCTAAATAAAAGCACTACTATGACAGAATTTTAATAGCTTTGATATATAAAGAACAATATAAAGAAACTTTGTTACAGAACATGAAAAGACCATTTGAGAATGTCCTCGAGAGAGTTCTGTATAGAATTTCAAGTAGTTCGGGTGGGGATTTTTATGAGCAAGTAGTTGCAAGCGGATATGCAAGGAAACTGGTTTTAATTGTTATATAAAATGTAAAATAAAATTTAATAGTACCTCAGGTATAGTTACAGATATGTCGGTTGTTCTGACCCAGTAGATGTGCCTGGCATTCGTGAATCTCGTACCTACTATCACTCGTACATACTACACTCCTTAGTTGGGACCCTAAAATGATTTTTGATCTACTATTCTAAGATTAGAATGTGTTGTATCTATTCATGCCCCCTTC
The DNA here is from genome assembly GCA_018244795.1 of Parelbella ahira ahira. Taxonomy (NCBI): domain Eukaryota; kingdom Metazoa; phylum Arthropoda; class Insecta; order Lepidoptera; family Hesperiidae; genus Parelbella; species Parelbella ahira. The sequence continues at coordinate 2,955 of DWME01009161.1, read as the reverse complement.
AATTATATCTGCTTATCATAGCCTTAAATGCACTGGTAAATATGCACTTCACTCTTTGCCCGCCTTTTGTGCCTTGATCATTTTAACTTCTCGATAAATACACAAATGACTATAAGTTAGCATTAGCAAAATAGAACGTTATGAATGTTGTTTTTATCAATTAACAATTCACAATGTACTCGTATGTATATCTGATATATATCCCTTCGGGGATTACAGGCATGATGTTACGTTTTTATATCTGTTCAGACTAACTTGCAAAACAATAAACAAGTATATGTATTTGCTAATCAATTATTACAAGAAACAAAAACATTTCGATGAGACACAAGCTTTTCGTAAATCTTTTAGTGAGTTTTATTATTATCACCTCACAGTGGCAACAGTTCGTCGAGGCGTGAAAAATGATATAATCTCGTATAAAATATGGCTTCATGTTGAAATCGTTCATGTTACCGTAACAAATTGACTAGTGAGAGAGCATTATGATGATCGATTTGTTAGTTAAGCCGACACCATTTGTAACATTAACACGGTCATTGTTCTGTACAGATTAATGTTCGACTTATAGGATTTTATTATTCTAGAAATCACAGCCCTGCTGTAAAGGCGGATCGTCGTATTCACGTCGCAAGCAGTCAGCATTTGTTCTATGCAACAAAAATTGTCTAAAGCAGTTTGTGATCGTTTAGTACAGCTTATCTCAGCTCCAGTCATAAAGGTTGTGTTAAGTGGGTTGCGGGCTTGCAGCACGATTAATAAAATGTAATAGAGTAAGCAATATTACGCCAACTTGAACTAACATATCGCGACGGCATAGTGCAGTTAGGACATCCATTTGTAAGTTGCATAGTAAAAACCCAATGAACAACGAATAAATTGTTCTATAATATGTAAATAATTAATACATATTTAAGTAATAATTCGATTAGTAATAGGTACTTCATAGCATGATACGCGAACTCCAGTTTACTTAAATCTGTTATCGCTTGTTGCTAACGAAGAGTCCAATTAACGTTGTTTATTTATAAATCGAACTTTTACCTAAGAACTTAGTCCCTTATCGCCAGTACTATCGGCTAACGAACCAATATCTCATAACATGATGTGAGTGTACTAATAACTTTTATTACATGCTCGTACTGTACCAAAGGGACCCTTAACTACGATATTGTTCATGTACTGCTGAAAAACAGATTATTTTTATTTTTATTTATTTTTTAGTACCAAAACATATTTATGTGGGTATCTGCTATATTTTACTTAAGTCACAAATGTCGATGGATGGAGCTACCAAAGACACCAACTTATCTATTTAACTAAATTCGGTGAATATCCAAGTTCAAAATACTGCTAGCTTAAGCTGCTGAGGAAGTCAGAAGTCTCTAAATCGACGTAAGTACATACATTTCAGATCCAAGTGAGGAATACAAAGGAGCGCGTCAGACACTTTGACTACCCTGTACAGGAACAGGCGAGACGATACAATTATTACAGTATGCAATCATCTATTTATAATGTACATTATTAATATATGTATGTCATGTTCAACTTCCATTTATGAAGAACAATTTTTGTTTCTTAATGCTCGTCATATCTAATAAAGTACATATATAACGAAAGGCGAATTGCTCCACACGTAGCCACAATCCAGCACGCTGTACTTCAATCGCAGAAATACGAACCCAACATTTATTAGAGTAACTAAAATCTCTAAACCCACACAACCTCTAACGTATTGCGTTGAAAACCATATTTGCATGCAAACTTCACATTTTCTCCTGCGGTTTATAACCTTTTAAATTCCACAATGCGCTGTCCCTTGGAAGCGGCCGTAATTTTATGCATGAGATAAAATGGCTCTCCGCTGATTCAAGTTACCTCTATGGTACTACAAATGCATTACCACAACGTTGTGAGACTTGCAAAGTCTGAAAACATTCATCAACTTTAGATGCATAATTTCAGTCATTTATTAGCCCCCAGACACTATTTCTGTGTGAGTGGAATTTTAATGATTAAAGCGAATATTTGTTTCATATGTCATATTATTATTTAGGCTTCTTTATGATTCAATGTACTTCATTAATTAGTTTATCTTCATTAACGCTATACCAATGTCCACTGTTATTTAAATGATAACAGTCGGTGGTCTCGCCAGTGATATCACCTTATAGAATAATTGTAATCACAACATGATAACTATAATTAGAATATTTAAAAATATAAAAGGTACACGCCTAAGAGTAAGACAAAGCTTGCCCCAATTTATAGCAAATTAATCTATTCTATAATATTTAATATAAACGTATAACATAATAACTAAATACCTACCTATATACATATGTATATGTAGTTCGGACTAATTACTAAGCTAGACCAAGATCCTTAACAGATTAAAAAAAACGCACTGATATGTCATTTAATGCTTATAACAATTCGATTACCGCACGAGATCCCAGCAATAAGACTCATGGGAGATGCTTATTCGATAATACCTGTAGACGAACATTTAGTGATTATAGGGACAGAGATTTAATAACCATTTATAGCGGACGACTTGCTTGGTCCGACAGCAGTAATGGTACGTTCAGGGAGGATACCTGAATATATATCAGGTTTGTAACCTATGTTCCATGTGCCAACTGTTTCTAAGGAGAAGTTTGCCAGAACGAACTACGTGTACTAAAAACGTACAACGAACATAAAATTATAAATAAGCGTGTAAATAACATTTATAATTGAGCGATATGACTTTTTAAACAAAAGATAATTTTAATTGACCAAGGTACTAGTATTATAATCAACTTTCGCATGCAAAATAATATTCTTTATCGCAGTGTCGTTATCGCAAACCAAAACATTAACCGTTAATGTCATTGAGGTGATCGGTACATTTTTAATTCTTCGAAAACATTCCAACATAGTTGCAATGTATGGGGATTGCAATTTTAT
>DWME01009160.1:0-11111 GCA_018244795.1 Parelbella ahira ahira | reverse complement strand
GTGGCAGACTATGGCCTTGACCCTCTCAATATGAGAGGAGACCCATATTCCAACAGTGGAATGACAAATGGGTCGATAATAAGGTATGATACGAAGTAATAATAATGATAATAAGCAATTAATAGTCCCATTAATATCTGACACTAACTGACATTAATAGTCGGATATCTACAGTCCTGTTCGTTGTAGGTTCAGTACAGAACGAGAGAAAAATTGGTCAGGCTAACAGAGAATCGACGGGACGGTCTTATTCGTCATTACGTATATACCTAATTACCTACATATGTACATTCATTGAATGTCATGTACATTATTATAGTTAACCTTCCTCGTTTTTGGATCCTTCAGGCTACAGCAGGTCGGTAGAAAATAGAAACGAAAAAACCTGGGCTGTAAGTGGAATTTTTGCGAGAAACCTATGTCCAACAGTGGACGTGTGACGACTAAAACTATTTTGACGGTAACAAATAATTATTAAACAATTTATCAAAACATAACGAAGTATTTTATCGCTCACCAAAGCAATTAAGTATGATATAGTTAATCGAATGTTATTAATTTTTTATGTATCAGCAACGATTATGGATCATCGTAATAAACAGTCATATTATGACACAGCTAGACGAAGGTGGTGTGGGAGTTACGTGTAATTTAAAAAAAGACGTTATTCTAACTTAACGATGTGCAAACACGGCAGATATCGCTCTCAGAGTCACGGAACCCAACAGGTGGGTGTGAAACCCTGGACACTTAGCATGTTTTATGTCAAACGCGAATCAACAGCTAATCAGTCCAGATGTTAATTGATCGATATATCTCGTGCACATAATTAAATGTATAATTAAGTTTTAATTCAAGATTAATAAAAAAAATGCTTATAGACATTTATAGCTGGATGTTAAAAAAAATATTTCAAATTCAATTACGTTTGTTCAGTGTATACACATTTAATGAACGTGATACTCTATCATAATTAACATTCGTTTATAAACACTGAGTGTCTCCCAAGGTGTAAGTCGGGAGGAAGGAGCAAACGGAAAAAACTCCCAATTCAATGTAGTAAATGACAAAATAAGTCTCTATATATATTACTAGCAGACCCAGCAGACGTCGTCCTGCCCGGAAAAGCAGTTTACAGTAAATATGTTAATTTAAACTCGTTGGTCGAGCGGCTGCAAGCGCGACTGCCGATCGGGAGGACCTGGGTTCAAATCCCGGGTCGGGTGCTATTGGATTTTTCTAAGTTCTACTAGTGACTCGGAGTCTGGAATTGTGCCCGGTGTATGGCAATAGGTTCACCATCTATTCCATGGGACTTAAACGTAACTGGTGAAATGTGGGAGTGTACTACACTCCTCTGCATACCCCTTCGGGGATTACAGGCGTGATGTTACGTTTACGTGTAAATCTTCATTCAGGTCAATCGATCGGGATTTTCTCAAAATAATATACGCATGCATATGTCGGCATTAAACGGTTAATTAGAGTTTAACCATCAAATTGTTAACTTGATTTACTGCGGACATGTATTTCATGATACCACGGACCATGCTATCATGGTTTAGTTTAATATATTGTGTCGATAAATTGAAATTTCATGCTGTTATGGTCATAAGGGAAACTAAGGATAGAGATATCGAGCACTCGGTGCTCTCTGCCTGCACCGCAAGGGACCCTGGAATAGCGTTTTAATAATCATTATGTTGTGCGCAAATCATATAATTGAATTTACTGTATTGTTACTTTTTCTATTCTAAGACCGTATTAAATGTTTAATATTAATCCATCGTTCCTTAAGTTTGGCAATTTCATCAATTAACATTAACCGTTTTATCGTTCCATTTTTGAGCTTTCGATTGGAAACTTGCATTGATTAACTTTTAATGTGGAATATTGTTGAACCAAAATCGGTCGTATATTTTGTGTTATCTATATCGCATCTATAAAAGCAGTGAAAGCCCATTAGTTAAGAATTCAGCCTCCCACTCCGGGGGTGCTGGGTTCAAATCCATAGCGCGCACCTCTTTACAAAACTGCGTTTTAAGTTTAAATATCACTTGCTAACGGTGAAGGAAAACATCGTGAGGAAACCTGTACACTTTAGAATTTATAAAAAAATAATAATTCTAAGGTGTGTGAAGTCTGCCAACCCGCACTTGGCCAGCGTGGCGGAGTATGGAATTAACCCTCTCAATATGAGGGAGTCCCATATTCCAACAGTGGAATGACAAATGGGTCAATTATATCGCATCTGGGTTTTTCAACATGCTGGCTTGCGGAATTCGAATAAAATATTTGTGTAAACCCTGCTATTCACAGCTTGTTAATAGGTAATGTTTCCTATAAAATTCCTCGCTTGTAACATAATACACTTACTACAATATACCTGCAACCTAGCCCTGAACTGATTTTTGGAACAACATTTTTGAAAGCTTAGAAACAAACCGGGAGCCATTTTCGATTATTAATAATGGCGGAAAAACATGAAAGCGGGTAAGTCAATCTTTAATTATTAAATAATTATGTTGAGGAGAGAAAAGTATCTTAAAAAGAATTATTATGAGAAAAATAATATAAAACATAGATTATTGATTTGAAATAAATAGTAATCACTTAATTTGTAACGGAAGAATACCAAGGGTATTTTACGTTTCCCTCGTTAAATAAACGAAAAAAAATCTACAATCTGATATTGAATCCACCTGAAACAAACTTAAGTTGTTCTATTTATTCCTAAGATTTTTCTATTCGTTCCTCATATAATATTTAGCACAAGTATGAATGCATCAGATAAAAATATGTTAAAAATGCCATAGCAGTGTTACTTCAGTCATGCGTATAGGTTACACGCACTCATTTTTTCTGTTTGCAACTTGTTTCCAACTGATACATTTTGTCTAGCTATCGTTGTAAAACATTATTGATTTCCTCGTTAACGAAGTTCCTATCGTAGGACCGGGGATTAGTTATAAATAAAATGTTCTCTTTTATTTATTTATTTAATATATTATAGGTATACATATATGTTTCTACATATATTTAATGCTATCAGTGCTATATATAAAATTAATAAGAGTACTTAACTTAAATATCGATCGCGGGCCGAAGGACAACGGCACTGACATAACTAACACTCAGATTATACGTTACCTTGACAAATTGCCAACATCTTAGTGTTCAAGCTGCGTTCACACTAGTGCTTCTATTGTATATGAGAAACAAATGTTTCAGTGGGTCTAAATATACGTGGCGATAATGTTTCATTGCTGAGAATTGGAACCACCATAATATTTGTGGAAGAGTAAGGTGATCTGGTGATGTTGTGTGTAAAATAATTAGTTTTAATTTAACTTTATATGTATATTTTAGGTAGCTTCCAAATTTAAAATGTCAGTGCTACAACATCTTGAGATGAAGCACTCAAGAGCATACACATTAGGGAAACTGAATATAAAAATAATAAATAATAGTTTAAAAAAACTAAAAAATACGCTTTTATTGCTAATCAACCTAAAAACTAGAAAATAATTTTAACGACGAAGAGTTCAGTATGACAGTAGTCGAAGATCAAACAATCAATCAGAGTAAAAGATTGCGAGTGATGATACTCGTAAATACAAAGTTGCTGGTTGTGGTTGGCCGCGAAGAGCTGAAGACGGAAACGGGCTGATGATGATGACTAAATTACCGGCAGTTCTCAATACTGGTACTCTTGAGTTATTCTTAAAATATTATTCATATCTTAACTTTAGTAACACAATTTTGGAATAAAATTAAATTGTAAAATTCCATTTAATCAAGAAAACACTACTCAGATCATGTAGTAGAAAAAAAGATGAATGGTAGAAAAAAAAAGTCGACGGTAGACTGTTATGTATGTAAGTTGTAGCAGAATTCTGTTGGAAAGATTTCTCTAGAACTTCTGGTACCTATATCCGTAGTGAAGAAAATGACTGGCTGATCAGGAGAGTAGATACTTACTCTCCTGCCACCTTTTGCTATGAATCAGTCAAAATTGGAATAGTAATCTGTTTTAGCTGAAAATGACTAGAACATTCTATGAATCTGATTGCCTGTTTATTTCTGTTCTATACATTTCTTTTCGTTAATATAATACCTATTGTTTATTAGTAAAACTAAATTACAACTGACACTCTTAATGACTTAGCCTGTAGAAGAGGCGAAAAAAGCTTGCCAAGCGCATACTGGGTAACCCTTAGAATTTTTCTATCCTTAAGGGTATTCTTAAGGTCCGACAATACGCATATAGATTTAAATTATACTTTTTTAACGTAGGAACAATTGAGATTTGTCTAAAGTTCCTTTAAGTCGTCTCACAAGTCTGTATCCAGTGTTGTCTAAGCTTACGCCTACGTGAAGTGATTCAACCCAGCAATATTTAACGCTCGATTTAGGTACTTGTCCAATTACTTGTAGCACTAATGATAGTGGAAACACGTATCGATTAGTTTAATTAACTGAGTGTAACAAAAGTGCCCACAGTTATTATGCTCTGCAGAAAATATTCAATTTTATAACGGATAAAGCTACTTGTGATCGTCACACTGAGAAATAATTACAACGTTTTTGATGTTCCACTGTTGGATACGGGTATCCTTTCAGAACTAAACTTTATTAATAACTTAAAGTGAGGGTTTACTAAAGCCGCCACACACTTATTCGTTGTGGTGTACTCGTAGACTTGTGGAGGCATGTGGAGAAAACTTTGACTTTATGTCCTTCAAAATTACTTTGAATTTTTTACTTCATTGGTAACAAGAAAATTGGTAAGAAGTAACGGCTTTTATTAATTAACACATTTTTTTTTTGTTCAATTTATGTACACACAGAAAAAAAACAAGGGAAAGAAACAAAGGAACACAAAAACAGTTAAGTTCTTTTTAAATATAAAAAATATAGAAACGGTATTCCATACCAAGTGTCAGGAATAGAACCCGAATCAAGCAAATGTTTAAACAAAACCTCTCAATGACTGAGTAAATTACTTATAAATAATATGAAAAGAATTTAATAAATAATCCAGTCAGATCGCGGCCAAATGCTAGACTATGAATTAGAAAATAAAATAAGTACATGGATATTATATGTACGAGTATGTATAAGTGATATAGCCGGGGACCTAATAATAAAAGATTCGTTGTCGGCACAATAACATGACACATAAATAGTTTGCAAGTAGATATCTACTATGATTTGCGGCACTAAGTGTGGCGATACGACTCATACTCATATAATTATGTTATGACGGGTTTTGGGAGTAAAACTGGTACAAGCGTTAAAAAATCACCAAAAATCCATTAAAATCGCATTAACGATAAACAAATAATCCTGATTGATGATCCAAAAACAATGACCCTTGCAGGTCTCGGGGCGTTGACACCGTCGAACGAGGCATTCGCGAATTGGGACTTGCTGAAACATTTGAACTGTTTATTTCCAAGATCTATTTTCTCGTCAGTTGCGATCAATTGAGTCAGAGTTGTAGTTTGACTCTACTAAGATTTCCTTGGGTTTTTTCGCATGTATCTTTTATCAATAACTTTTGTCAGTCCAAAACGTAGGTAAATCTAGCTGCTGTATTGTTTGATCGTTCAATTGTGCACGTCCTGGAATTGTGTTGCAAATATCACAGTATTATTGTTGCAGATACTTAGGTTTCTTTGGGTGTCTATGTGATATCTTTACTGGACGACTAAAAATGTACGAGGATTACTGTTTATAAGCAACGTGTTTCTATACAAATGACCTGCGTTTCCATGAGCGAAGCATTGTAGCTTTACAAAATGATAGTGACACTCACATCTATAGATATTTGAGAAACTTTGACACTCGTTGTTACAATTACTTATTTGACTATACAAAGAGAGTCGGCCGGCTCAAGATAATACTTTATTTATACATTGCTTATTTATATTATTATTACTTTGTAGCGTACCTTTTAGAGGTCATATTTTTTCCCTCTGTGACTCCTGCGTTAGGCAAAATATTTTCATAGCATATTGTTAATCATAACATTATTTTAACTTACTATACTTTAATTAGTTGAAAAGACTTCAAATTCAGTCTTCGGAGATTGGATTTTCAAGGAGTACAAAAATATACCGTCTTCTAGAGCTACGAGTACCCGTAACTAGACAGATGTTACCATTTTACTATTTTGTCATATACAAAGATAAGATGATATTATTATAGGTGATGACAAAAATAAGATGATAGCCATACATATATTATGTGATAACGTTTCGCTGTCAATTATTATCGAATCCTATCGTGTTGGTCACGATTGACAACAGGAGGTGAGTGCGTTCGTCAGTACCCCTGAAAGGCGAGTCATCTCGCTTATTTTCAGTAATATTGCAGCAATCTACGTAAACGCCGCCGAGTCTGGCAGAAGAACGTGCGTTTTGGCTGTGTGCTGAGCGTGTTAGAGTTGAATAGATTTAGATGTTCAATTGGATACAAAACATTCATACTTTGTAGCGTTACTTTGCGGCTATTTACTGCGAACGAAAGTGTGTTGTGGTTGGTAGATATGTACGTACCACATTCTATAGTCCACGGTATATCATCAAAATTAAAGGCAGTTTATTCTAATGATTGTTCGTAAAGGTATCGATATTTATACTATGAATTGCATATATTAAACAATACGTTCATCTATTTAATAAATTAAGGACCAAGCTTCACAGCAACTGATGTACAGTCAATATACAAAGATCATTGAAAATTGATAATTTTAATCGGTTGTTTTTGTTATCCCATATTGTGATTATATCATTCATAATGTTTCTTTAGTCAAAAAAATATAATACGTAATTCACTTTGGTTGCAAGATTATCACGTTATCTTCCTATCCTAATAATATTATAAATGCGAAAGCTTGTGAGTCTGATTGTTACTCTTTCACGAGATCTATCTACTGAACGGATTTGGATGAAACTTTACAGTATTATAGGGGTATACATCGGAATAACATATAGGCTACAATTTGTAATGATGTTATGTAATTTTGGTCGTAATATAACGATACATGTCAATTAAGTCAGAAAAAATCTGGCCTTTGAAAGCTATCTTGGCGTACGCTGCCTAAACCATTGGATTACACAAAAATGATGTACCGTAGGATTTTTTGTCTTGAACAAAAGTTCTAAATAAAAGTCCGCGACAGCATTTATCTACCTTTTTTGTGGAAACCACCATGACCAAAATTGTGAACCATAAATTTAATTAAATTAAATACTATTTTGCAATGCACATTTTAGTATATTTATCAAACTCTTATCCAAATCAATACGTTTGTCGCTTTAAGTATTTTATGTAGATAAACTTTGTGTTTCACGCTAAGTAATTTGGCCGAACAGTTTAAAAGTTATCACGATATGATTGACTTGAATGGAGCGCCATAGGGCGCCTAATACGAGTAGCTGTGCGGCGCGCGACGCGGGGCCGGAGAGGGGTGATGCAACCCGAGCAATGGCACGTCATCGCCGAGTGCGTGCCCCGATAAATTACGAATACCCGATTTTTAAATTAATATATATTTTTTACTATTAAGTAAAAAAAAAATTTATTTAAAATGATCTGTCGCGAAACTTAATGTGGCAGACCAAATTCCACCCGCGGGCAAAAGCTAGTAATGAATATAATATTTGTGTTTTCTTGCGATGCATATACATATTATGTATGTATGTATAACTTAGAAGTCTCCAAAGCCGGAGTGTTTGTATGAAGTGATTGATGAAATATGTGGAAGAAGCACGGCAGGTACCTATATATGTAAGGATAGGGATATTTGGCACTCAGTGCTCTCTGCCTACCCCGTAAGGGACCTGGCCTGAAGATATGTATGAATAACTTTGAAGTCCGAACTTATTGCATCATTGCTTATTATTCTACTGAGACAGTTTGTTATTTTCAAATCTAATACCACGTAATATTTAAGAGTATGACTATTCATCTTCTCCCTCAGCAAAAAAGTAGCGACTTTTCTGGAGGGCTGCAAATTATATTAAACAGACATTCAGATTTACTTACCTGTGGATCTAAATGATTATGGTGTGCAGTTCCTATTAAAGGTACCAGTATACCATGGGTAGGTTTAGTATATCGACTAGGTATAAAGACAAAAAATACGATTAATCGTACACAAACTTGGCTACTCTTTGCGCGTATATAAACAACGTGTACTGCGCATGTGTGCGTGACGCCATACCCCGCGGATTCTAACCTAAATTCGAATTTCGAGCTTCGCTTTCCGCGGACGCGCGCGCCCAGCCAGCGCTTCACAATTTAAAAATAAAACATTTCGCCCATCGGCATACCGTCAAACTGTTTCTAACAACCTATCAAACCATTATTTTGTTATGTGCCGCTCAAAACTGTGATCGGAAGGATAATGTTTAAAAATAGTGCATTTATAACTACGAGAGTCAGTGCAAATGAAAATCTTGCTTTTCGGTGACATATAGTTCCGACCTCGAACGGCGTTTGAGTCTGAAGACTATTATTTTCGCGGTATTTGGTGCCATCAGAGTTTTTTTTATTTTTTAGTCGTACTACCGTTACCAGTTAATAGTCATGTAAGGCTAGTGACATATCATTTTGGATTGCATACGATTAGGTGAGTGAAAATTTAATGTTTTTGTAAAATACCTAGATTTATCTATTCTTGTTATTTCTATTTTGTTGCCACACCCACTCTAGATTCCTATAAACGAATCGATTTGTACGCTTTCGTATAATTCATCTACATATACATATGTACATATCTAGTCCCTAGCAAACTACGATCTATCTAGTTTTTATGTTGTTCACTATTAGTTCTAAGATGTTCGCTTTTTTTATACGACTATATGTATATAGCTTTTAGAGTAATACAAAAGGAAAACGAATGACAATCTGGTAACGATTTTTCATATTATTTTTTAAAAGGTTAACACTTAAAAGAAAAAATTTTGACATACTATTTATAGATTTTTTTTAAATACCTCAAAAGCCCAAATTGCATTAAGTCTCGTCTACGTCAGACATTTCAAATCCATTCCTAATCTGGAATAATTTTGTAAATAAGTGAGTATTGCGTCAAACATGAATGAAAGTGTTTACGTTAGCAGTATCAATCTATTCCAAGTTTAAAACTTGTAACCGACGTGTTAAATTATAGACTTTATTTTAATGATATAAGATTTCTTTTTGCGTGATGTGCCAAAATATTGGAATAAATTTAGGATTACAATAATTATCTTTAACGCCGTTGGACCGAAATAAACGGTTGTAAAATTTGTCATACCTATGCTTTTAAATTGGTTCACATTACAAAAAAAAATTGAGGATATTTTAAGGAAACGCCGAAGCATGTTGCGGTGTAACTAGCACTGATATCTAGGTAGGTATTTGTGGCTGACTAGGTAAAATTGGAACTGGAGCTTTGGCGTCTTCAGCACGCTTGTTTACTACTTTTATAACAATAAAAAAAATCTATTCCCGGTCTTATTACTAGTACGACGTTGGTTAGCTGGTCTGGGAGGAATTGCTGTTATAGCCAACATTGCATCTTTCTACGAGCCTATTATACATAGATAGACTATTATTTTCAATTAGGAATCGTTTCGCAATAAAAATTATTATTTTTATTGCTAGATTTTGTGAACTAAAAGGAATGTCCCCGTGCAGCATGTTCACTACAAATGATAAATACTTTTTACCAGTGTCGTGTATTGTCTGTCGGGAATGCACAAGTGTTTTTCTGCTCTTTTTTGTTTGTATGGTGAAAATATCATTGTAATTTTCCATAGCCGTTTCAGTGATAATTCGGTACTGCTTTTCGAGTTCGTATATTCGGTAAGCAAATGTACGCAATGTACGAATTACTCCACATGACTATGTAGGCTCGTATTAAGTACTCGCAACAAGATTTCATCATGCAATATACTCTTTCAAGCCACAGATATGATACAAAGCAGTTTGCTTGTCATTTATGCATACATACATATATTCACGACGAATCCCTTACAGGGTAGGCAGATAGCACGGAGTGTCAAATATCCCTATCCATTATTCAGACTTACATCATCTACTAAAAATATTCATTGTCACCAAGATTCTGTACGACTATCTCCTGTCATGGCGTGGAGTTAGTCTACAATGAGTGAACATATCGAGAGGTATTTAACTATAATATATTAAGAGTTAGGTAGATTAAGGTTAGGTAGCAGGTGATCTGCGGATCTTAAGAGAATAGCTAGGTGCCGCTGGATTCATTAGGCCCACAACTTACTTTGTAATATTTGTCTAATGGTTATTTTGGTCTTGCAATAGTTTGTCTAGGCCTATGCCCAGCTGTGGATTGAGATTATGATGAGTGGATGATGATGATGATCATTTTGTCCATATAACAAAGTTAGCAAACGGTAAGGGCGGCAGTCATCGTTTGCGGCATATGGGCATCCACAGCCAATTGAAGAGACCTGTAGAATTACTAACTGTGTTAGTAATATAGTTTCATAATAAGACTTTTGGTTAATATTTTTTTGTTGATAATAGGATTGCAGGAATAGGATAATTCATGATGCTGGTGCGGTTAGTATGAGTCCACTTGGTATTCATTACTATCTGCGCTATTCTCAGTTGATCCCGGACGCATTCCTATTGCTGAACTCTGAAGCCGACGTGTCTGGTATCCAAAGATATCAGCTGGAATATTATATTATACTCCATCTGTATATATTATAAACCTTTATAAGTGACATCCAGACTGGTATACTGGTGACATCCAGATTAATCCGTATTTTTTTGTTTTCCTTTTCTATCTGTGGACGAAACCTAAAATCCTTAAATGTGATTTTCAAGAGAAGCAATGCTTGTGATTGATATTAGTGAGTACATATAGAATTGAGAGGTCTGGTACATTGCACTAGGTAGCTGTAACCCTCCTCGTTCTGAACGGAGACTTCCGTAACAACATAACTGGTAATATTTAAAGTATTTATAATGATAAATACATAAAGGACGCAGTCCAGCCAGGTGGAGTGACGATATACGCAAAGTGGCTGGCAGTGGTTGGATGCGAAGAGCTGAAGACCGAGCTCAGT